>JABUQX010002285.1:0-28735 GCA_015478945.1 Trachelipus rathkii | reverse complement strand
CGGCGAATTTATTCCAAACTTGAAAAAGATATTATTTAGGAAGGTTTGGGAAATTTATCGTTTTTCTTTTACCTAATTATAATTTTAATTATTTGTTGTTTCGAACAGGACCCTTCATTAAATGATTGCTGGTCCAAGGAGAAATTGGCCCAAAGTGATTGGAAAGGACTTTCAAAAGATTTCTCAAACTTCAAAATTTCTTCAAGAGGCCCCAATTGCAAAAATATCATTGTGAAAAACCTCTGTTGCAATATTGTTAATTTAAATTTTAAAAAGTAATGAAGAGTTGAAATCATCTGAACTGCATAAAAGCAAGTTAAAAATGTGCCACGTATAATTATGAAAGGCAATCGCAAATCACCATTAAGCTCTCATCTGTTTAACTCACAGCATTTTAAGTATTTAAATGTTCTTTTAAGTTTTAATTGAGTTGTAATCAGAAGGAAGCTTAAGATTACATATTCTTACGCATGCAAATAGAAAATATTGAAATGTCCGGAGTGTTGCTATGAGTGTAATCGGAAAGGACACTTAAACAGACATTTTGCATTCAAAATATAAAATTATTTAATGCTTCGATTAGCTTGTATAGTTATGAGTGTAATCATAAAAGACACCTAAAAACGCACATGCTTTCGCATCAAAAAATTAAAATGTATTAAATGTTCTGAGTGTGGCCTATGAGTGTAATTGATTAAAAGACACCTAACTAAAACCCATATGCTATCGCAGTCCAAAATATAAAAATTATTTCGAAATTGTAACCATTTACATAAAGTGATGTAATAAAGCAAAGCTATAAGATTACACAGGCTTAAAACATAAAAAGTATAAAAATTATTTAAAATGTTCTAAGTATGACTATGAGTGTAATCAGAGAGGGAACTTTAAAAGACACATGCTTACGCACCAAAGCATAAAATTATTAATGTTCTGATGCGATCTTTGAGTTTGTAAGGAGAAAAAGAAACTTTGAAATTACACATGCTTAAACATTGAAAATATAAATTATTTAAATGTTCTGAGTGTGGCTATGAGTGTAATCGGAAAGGAAGCTTGAGATTACACATGCTTAAACATGAAAATATAAAATTATTCAAATGTTCTGAATGCGGCTATGAGTGTAATCATAAAGCAAGCTTGAGATTACACATGCTTACGCAGTCTAAATTATAACAATTATGTGAAAGTTCTGAGTATGTTCTGTGTGTCTGTGAGAGAAAGAAGCTGTAAGATTACCGTCGCTTAAACATGAAAATATTAAATTATTTAAATGTTCCTGGTGCAGCTTAGTGTAATCGAAAAGGGAAACTTTTAAAAGACACCTGCTTACGCATCAAAATATAAATTAAAATTTAAATGTTCTGCAGCTGGCTATGAGTGTGTAATCATAAAGGAACCTTAAGATTACAATGCTTAAACATGAAAATAATAAAATTATTTAATGTTCTGAGTGTGGCTATGAATGTAATCATAAAGGAAGCTTAAGATTACACAAGCTAACGCATCAAAATATAAAGTTATTTAAATGTTCTGAGTGTAGCTATGAGGGTAATCGGAAAGGATACCTGAAAAAACACATGCTTAAGAGGCATGTAAATATTGAGCAAGTAGCACCATAGCAACATAGTGAAGAAGCGAAAAGGGCGAAGCATGTGTACTATGGAATAAAAGACAATCAACGATTGGGAAAATGATAATGGAATAATATTAGGGAGAGGTCCCGAAAAAAATTTTATGATTGATGAAAAGACTGGATGGCGAAATTGTTCCTCATTCAAGGCTAAAAGAAACATTGAATATCTTTAAGGTAGAAGTGGAAACCCCGAAGATCCTCGAGTTGGTGATTAATAAAATGATAATGGATATTAAAAAAAACTATAAGCTAAACACACAAACCACAAAACAACTCCAATTAAAAAATTCTACGACACGCAATAAGAAAAAGGAATCAAAAAAAAAAAAAAATTAGTTAGGAGTCGGAACCCGCCAACATTCAATATTCCCAACCGCATAAACCCACCCTTGGCCACTGCGTAATTTGAACACCTCAGAATAATGAATTAATAAGTTTACTGCTCGCAGTTAAACCTCGTACAACCAAAAGACACAATTATTACAAGATTACCTGAAGGGTCAACAGAAACATAAACCGTAAAACCTTTACTTTACAATGAATCAATCACCTGCAACAAAAAATATATACATTAGTACAAAACATCCATCATAAAAGAAAAAGTATAATTAAAACTTATCTTAAACATGGCATAAACTGAAGAGGAGCCTTGCAGCACAAGTGAAAGAACACGCATTGTAACAGGAGAGCAGCCAGATCTAAAAACAAAGACATAAATAACAAGTGAAAGAACACGCATTGTAACAGGAGAGCAGCCAGACTTAAAAACAAAGACATAAATAACAAGTGAAAGAACACGCATTATAACAGGAGAGCAGCCAGATCTAAAGACAAGTATTTGATTTTGTTTTATCGATTTATTTATTTCAAGTATTTCAGGGGGAGAAAAAAATAAAAGATATAAATATTTTAGGGAAAATTTTGAATTTGCACCCCCAAAAGTCTGAATACCTACACCCAGATACTAAAAAACTGGTGCGGCGATTTCGATATTAGTTTTGTAAATTTTTTAAAAATAGTTTACCTTTAAAATGATTTTCTTTTTAAATCATTCGAGACATACAAAATGGTCTTAAAACGGAAACGTTTCAGTGCAGGAAAATTAATAATTTGAGGAAGAGGAATCTCTAAAATAAAAAAATTTATCGATTCAAACAAACTCCCTAAGGGGATAAACACCGTAGCTACGGACACTCCAAGTACGATCCCTTTACGAAATTCGTTGCTATGGTTCGGACAACTGGTTCCAGTGACAACCAATACTAGGGGAGGGGGGATTTCGTGCGTCCCTCGGGGCCCCAGCACTAGTATGTGCATTTGTCACATTTGCACATATGAATTCTTTTTTTAATCTTTTTTCTATCCCTTCGTTATTTCGTTATCCCATCAGTATTTTTCAACCCTCCTCCTCAATTATCACAGTTTCCATATATATTTTTTTTTAATTTTCCCAGCCATCAGTCCCTTTAAGTACTTTGTACGTACTTTCCCTCTTGAAAGAGAATATCCTCCCCTTTTTTCCCCCGTCACAGCCCCTTGGACCCTCCGGTGCCTCTTCCCACATGAGTCTTCAATCCACCTCACTCTTCTTCCCCATGGATGAGGGTACATGCTTAAAACTGTTCTTTTTGTTCGCCTATGACTGGGCCGCCAATTGTAGGTGATCCGAACTTTCGAGTTAACCACGGAGGAAGCTGTCCTGCACTTTGGTGTGTAATCTATGGCTCTAACATGATGTTGGGTTCCGTGCAGTTCACGGGGGTTAACCGGCGTGAAGTTCCGGGAGGCTTTTCCGAGGCCACACCCACAGCCAACCCTACTGAGTGGGGTTGTGCTGCGAGTCTCTGGCCTGTGACCTGTTGTGGGGAGAAGGATTACCCTTCCTTATGAAATATACGCCTTTCCAGATCATCCTTTACTTTTATGTTTTATTGTTATGCTCGCCTATGGAGGGTAAAGTCAATGGTTTTAATTCTTTTTAAAACTCCTCAAGAGAAAAACTTTATTAAACCAAGGCCTTCATTATTACATCTGTCGGATTTCCGCAGGCCTGAACCCCACTTTGTCCCTCCTACTCTCTTAGACCATCAGGTGTTTCCGCCTTGATTTCCGTTCTATTACACGCTGAAAGTTCATTCTTGCATAACCTCAGCCCGTCTCCTCGGTTATCCCTTAACATCCCACAGTGCCCAAGCGGTGGGAGCAATCCCGGAAAAGGTTGGCCCCCGTCCTAGTCGGTTTCATTTATTACTCCTTATGCTGCTTCCCCCAGGAGTGCAGCTGATACACTTCATTCCCTATGATTACTTATCTGAGCAAAGAACCATTATTTTAGCGAGGCACTTTTGAAAGTTTTAGAGGTTGAGCCCTTGTCACGTTAGTGAGGGAATGGGTCCCTTCTCGTTCAAAGCAAAGTTCTATATCAAAATACCATCTTGTCATCCTTAACGTCTCTTGGAAATATCCCTCTTATTTCCATTCCTAATGAATTAAGAAATCCCATTCCAAATTGCACTATTTATTTTCTTAAGAAAGGAAAAAAAACAAGATATGGAGGGTAGACTCAACATTATTAAAGATTTCCCTTTACAAACGTTTATAGATTTTCCCCCTCGTCGGGACTCGCCTGATACCCCAAATCCTCGTTTACTGTTGACCTTTAGGACACCTTATCCACCTTCAAAGATGTAAATAGGGTTTACAAGCTACAGTGTTCGTGCGTTTATTCCCCGACCCAGACGTTGCTTTAAATGCCAACGGTTTGGTCATCCCCGAAAATAATGTAGGTTACCGCATGACATATACCCAGTCTGCGGAGAAGAGTTTCACATTCCCTGTGAAAACACAAGCAAACAAACACAAATATTAAAAAAAACTGTGGAAGACCCCACAGTGCTACTTGTTTAAAATGCCCTTCTTACCTGCTTGAACGGGAGGTTTTGGAGTTATGTACCATACAAAAATTGAGCAGAAGAGATGACATACACCAGCTCAAAGACAAATATCCCACAAAACAAAGGAAATCTTATGCTACAATTGCAGCAGCCACCCTGCCTCCGCGTGTTAATCCACCGACACAACTCCATTCCAGTAGAACTCTTCCCTTAAATTCTAGCGAAACTCAAGCAGTTACTGCAACCTGCCCGCCTGCATTTCCTATGCTACCGACTTCTCAAATAATCCAAACGCAGCTCTTGATTCAATCTCCCGTTCAAAATGCCATCAACAACCCTACTCCGAGTACTAGTTTTCAACCAACTAACAATGAAACTAAGTTGGTTCATCTAATACAAAGCTTGGAAAGCATTTCCTGTCAAGACACTCTGTCCTATACCCGAACGTGGGAAACAGTACTCCATACAAGGGCGGATAAGAGCCTTATAATAGGAGTAACTGTTTAGAAGAAAATATTCCAGCAACCTGAACAGAACTCCCAGCTTTTTTGAGGCCACCTTAGCAACCATTGGGATGAGAGGTTCCAAGATAATTTATTGTTTACGCTCAGACAATCATTGTGATAAGGGGTTTCAAAGATAGTTTATTGTTTATTAGATAGAAAAGTTGAGCGGTGTTTTTGAAAGATATATATGGAAAAGTTGAGATTTTAAGAAGTTAAACTTCACAAGGGTTAGGCGACTCCGGAATCGGAAAGCTGAATTCGAGAAGCAACTTTGGATGCAAAAAGGGAGCAGATTTGAAATATGAGGAAGAATTAAGAATTGAGTCATGGGCATAAGAATGAACAGAGTCAGAAATGCAATCGGGAAGATCGTTGAGGAAAAGGAGGAATAAGGTTGGAAATAGAACAGAACCTTCTGGAATACAATTAACAGGGAAAGAGGAAGAGATCGCTCCATCGAAAAGAATCGATATGGAAAGATCTGAGAGAAAACTAGACATGAGGAGTAAAAATATGGGAGGAAACCCAAAAAAAGGGAGCTTAGAGAGTAAGCGACGCACGACTCCCCGTAGTCCCTAAGGGCAGAAGAACCATAAAATCAGTTGAGAAGGAAAGGATGATCACAGTGACCTCAGCTTTCATAGCAAGTATTTTGGTGGCAGGAACCGCTGCAGGAGGGAATGAGATGCCAGATGATCAAGGAAAGGAGTGTTGAGAAGAGTTTCATAGATTTGGACAGAATATAAGAGTTGTATTGGACGATATTTAGAAGGATCAGAGCGGCTCCCTTCTTCGGGGATCGGTTGAACATATGCACGCTTCCATCACTGATGGAAAGAGTTAGTCTTAAGGCATTGAGAGTAGAGTCGAACGAGGGCAGGCACCAGCTCGGAAGCACACTCCTTCAAAGGCACGGTAAGGAATACTGTCCGGCACTAGTCTTCCTGACGATCATAGATCTCAGGATCTCATGCGCCCTATCATGTGTAATCATAGAAGGAGCCATGGGACACCTGAGAGGAGTAGGAGTAACAGGAGTGTTGCCAGAATCGTCCAGGGTGGAATTAGATGTAAGCTTAAGAGATTAGCCTTTTCAGAATGAGTACTAGCTAAAGTTTAGTCAAAGCGAATAAGAGGAGGAAAGGCAGATTTACAGAAGTTATTAGAGATATTTTTATCAGTAGGAGATCCAAGGATGTCAGCGCACTTCCTTTTGGTGAAAGGACTCTTAACCTGGCGAACAATATCCCTGCAATGAATCTGAGTTGAACGAAAATTAACAAGAGTGATAGGGGAAGAAGAGTTTTCTATTTCCGATAGGCATTGTCTCAATTCTGAAAAGCTCACGAACTGGTACTATCGGACCACTGATTTTAAGGAGAAAAAGATTTAGTAGAAGATGGAATGAACCTGCCCATTCCCTTGGAGATCACGGTCCCTAGATTTTCAGCAGTCACCGAAGCGTCCTCCGAGCCAAAGCGGATTCATACCAAGGGTAGGTAGCAAAGAAGCGACGTAATACCGAGTTGAACGAAAATTAACAAGAGTGATAGGGGAAGAAGAGTTTTCTATTTCCGATAGGCATTGTCTCAATTCTGAAAAGCTCACGAACTGGTACTATCGGACCACGGATTTTGAGGAGAAAAAGATTTAGTAGAAGATGGAATGAACCTGCCCATTCCCTTGGAGATCACGGTCCCTAGATTTTCAGCAGTCACCGAAGCGTCCTCCGAGCCAAAGCGGATTCATACCAAGGGTAGGTAGCAAAGAAGCGACGTAATACCCCACAATTAGCCATATTAAAGAGTCAGAAATTACATTTAGGACATGGTGGAGCTGCTGGAAGAAAGTGTTATAATTAAGAGCTACAAGATTGTAGTCAGAGTTACGAATAGGTGGGAAAATTGTGTGTATGTGGCAAGAAGGAGAAGTGGTGAAGTATAGGTCGAGTGTTCAAGAATTGGTTATGACGATCTGGTATGTGTGTAGGTTCGTTAATCAACTGTTCCAGATCGTTGAGAATACTGAATGTTTTGGCCTCTTTGCCACCTGTATCAGTATGAGAGGAGCGTTGAAGTTCCCCAAGTAAAGGACCTCGGCATTTGGATGAGAAGACCTAACAGTCTCGTGAGAAGTAGTAAGATATTTAAAAAGGGTCGAAAAATTTATTCTATTAGGAGAGCAGTATAAGAAACGCAAGTAAAAATAGTAATAGTAGGAGGAGAGGAGGAAAGATCTTAAGCCATAGAATATCGAAGTTGGTAGACTCAAGGTTTTCGAGATGTATTACTAGAGTGCTAATGTTTATATAGGCAAAGACTCCAACATTTAGTCGGAAATTGTGCTAAAACATGTAGTTAGAGATTTATATTTATTATTAGAGAAAGAATCCTTGGATAGTTGGGTCTCAGTAAGAGGTTAGAGTGAGAGTTAGGGAGGTGATACTCCACAGATTAGTAGTTAGCGTCTAGGCTATGGACATTGGCAAAATTAATGCGCCCACCCCTATGCCCACACAGTCTGGCCGTTTGTACAAATATGTGCGCACTCACACAAATTTTCACAAGGAAAAAATTTTTTTTTTTTAGAAACCTACGTTAAAATTCTAAAAATAAAACTAATTTTACCATTTCGCTAACCGACATCAAAATCTTATATTGCTTACGTTACTTAGAGTCTGTAATATAACTCAACAGAGACTCATTTGAGCGTATAAAATTGAAGCAATAGCATCTTGAATAAAGTGAGAAGTTAGCAATAGATTTTTCAATTTACATACCTTGATTCTAAGATCACAGCAACTAGCTCCTCCATTTCACTCACCAACTTCAAAATCTTACATTGCTTTCGTTTCTTTGGGTCTGTTATATAAAATGTATTATCATCGTCTCTTTTGAACTTATAAATTTGAAGTAATGGCAATTCAATAAGGTGATAAGTTAGTAAAAGATTTTTCAATTTACATACCTTGATCCTAAGATCACATTAACTCCTCCAATTCACTCACCGACATCAAAATCTTATATTGCTTACATTCCTTCATGTCTGTGATATAGAGTTAGCTTCAGAGTCCATTTGACTTATATAATGAATATAACAAAACTTGAATAAGTGAGAAAGTCAGCAAAAAGATTTGTTTCAATTTAGATTACCGTGATTCTAAGATACGTGTTGCAACGTTTGTTAAAAAAGATTCATAATAAAAATTCTAATAAAATTGCGAAGGTAAATTGTATTTTTGAAATTCTCACTATTTCCATCTGTCTCTATTCTCTTTATCTTCTTACTAATCAATTTACCTGCAAGTTTAAGTAAAGTGCATAATACAGCGAGTTAACTTAGGTCTTATTTAAGAAACTATCAGAGCAACAATCTTTGAAAAATTCAAACCCAAAGGTAAGACCCTTTAGACTCAGACTTTTCAATTATTTTTATTTATACAGATGTGGTACCCAAATAAAATTTTATAATTTAATTAAACAATCAGATTGGCTACGTACAAACCTATTAACAAAAGTCTAGATATATATCAAAAAATATATCAAAATTTCACTTTTCCAAAATAAAAATTTTTTTTTGGAAAACTTGTTATAATTTTGAAATATTTTTTTTTCTACTCCCTATCAACATCAATTTTCAGGGATTGCATAGTCGGGCAAGATGCATCTTTTTTACTTAGATAACATTGTTTTATATACTCCAAAGAAATTTTTTGAAAAATTTCCTTAAAAAAAAAAAAAAAATTTAAATTTTTTCCAAAGAACAAATCATTTTGAATGTTCTCTCTCTCTCTCGAGAGTAAAGAAAATGTGCATCTTCCACACTACATATGCTCTAAAAAATTTCAGTAATGAAGCGCCTGAGCTGGAAAAAAATTATCGCAATTCTTTCATTTTAAAAAACTGAAAAAGTGGGTTTTGAATTTTGAGATTGCTGAGCACAAATTTCAAAAAATCGAAAAACTACTTCGTGCATTTTGTAGGTAATTGACCTATCTTTGTATATTTGAATTAAACAAAATAGAAGATCTAGATATATGTGGAAGTATATAACAGTTTTTATTAGGTCTACCCTGATGCAAATAAAAGGAAAAAAAATACATCCACCTATTTCCAAATTAATTTAGGAGAGGAGAGAGAATCATTGAATCACTATTTGTTGATTTTTCTGGGCTGGTTTCTTCAGGTTCATCAATTTTGGTTTGTGATTTCAGTCTCTCCAGGTTGTTTTTCCCTTATTCTATACCCTTCAAGGCTTAAACAGATTCTCCAGCATATTAGTAATAGCTCTCGTTTTAAGGGCAAGACATATTTTGATTCAGGTTCATATTTTTTTTTTATCTTTAATTATATTTTGCTTCTTTAACTTCCCGCATAAGTTTTTTTCTTTAGCTATTAATTAAATTTAATTCTAAAAATTAATATCTGCTATCATAATTTCTTGGTAATAGTAGTGCAGAGGGGTGTCACCCCCATTTTATAAAAATCATGGATATGCTCTAAAAAAAAATGAAAACGGAAAAACGGCGCTCTCTTTTAGGAAAAAAGTTACAGCCTCTCAAAGTTGTTAAAGATCTATAAATTTTCTTTATATATATATATATATATATATATATATATATATAAAAATGTAATATATACATTTTAAAAATATATATATAATATATATAATATATATATATATATATATATATATATATATATTATATATATATATATATATATATATATAGTTATATATATTATATATTTTTTTTTAAAAAACAGGACATACTTAAAAAAATAATAATGAAGCTTAAGAAAAACGAAAATGATTTAAGTCTTTAGGAAAAAAGTTACAGCCCCTCAAAGTTTAAAATTTTCCCATAGGCTTTCTTATAAAAAAAATTAGTGGGCTTCGGGCTCGTTTTAGGGCCATCCTAGTTCAGGTTATGCTAAGATTTGTTAAGTATGCAGATTTTCTCTGTGTATACCTAAACAAAACATATCATTACCTGAACTAGAGGGCCTGAAATGAGACCTAACCGTGATGAATCAAAAATAAAAAGTATATGGGATTTTTAACAACTTTGAGATGCTGTAACTTTTTTTTTTCCTAAAGAGCGCCGATTTTCGTTTTCATTATTCTTCACTATTATTATTTTTAGAGTATATTCTGTGTTTTTTTTTATAAAAATCGGAAGTGAAACCTCTCTGCACTACTGTTACTATATTAAAATTTTCTAAAAAGAATGATGTGAGCCAGTTTGAGGTGAAGGTTTGGTACTGGAGTTCAAGCTTGGGTTCTTTAATAATTCAAAGTCCTTTAAAATTTCAAAACTCTTTGTCAAAGTTAAAGTTTATATCTTCAAAAATTGAAACTAAATATTTAGAGTTACTCTGTCATAATTCGGGATAGGTTAGTTGAGGACTTTATGTATTTAACTAGATGGTAAAATTAATTAAATTATCAACTATTTGTGATTGGCGACGCAAAGACTACAAACCTTATTTATTTTCTTGGATTTTATTTTCTATTTTTACGAAAAATGTAAACAAAGGAAATGATGGCGGAAAGCAGTCATGAAATTTTTTTTATTTTATTTTATTTTTTTTACAATGGAATCAAATTTTTTTATTAATGACTTTAAGAGTAATGAGATTGTGTCAAATATTTTTGATATTTTAGATAATATGAATGATGTTTCCAAAATATTTCGTGAAGTTTGAAACGATGTTATTCACTACGGTTGATAGGCCGTTGAGATGCTTCTGAATAAAAATCGCTTAAACGGCATTTCAGTATTGTACGTTATAAATAGTTACAATGGTGCACCTTTCATTGTTTTTGGTAATAGTTGAGTTTAACAGATTCTTAAAAAATCGATTTTTTTAGAAAAATCAATCGGTGGTTTGTTGTTCTACCTATGAAACACCATTGTCAAATTTAAAAAGAGAACAATTTGCCAAAATTTATATAATTTGATTCATTCTAATATGATATTTGTTATGTATCTGAATATCAATATATTGATAATATATATATATATATATATATAAAATACAGAGAAAAAAAATTAGCGTGTGTCACAAAGTACATAAATTTTTTTCAGCAAGCCTACAACACTAAACCTATGACGAAGCCAATGCTTTAAAACCGCCACTAATATAAGGAACATTTCAAGAGGAAAATATAACAACAAGTGTGCATACCAGAAAAGTGAAAGAAAAGTGGATTGCAATAAAAAATATTAAAGGAAAAACAATTCCTAGTATTTATTTAAATCTATGTAACCTAGTCCTAATATATATATATTATTTATAATATATATTTATAATATTATATTAATGATATATATTATATATATTATATATATATTATATTTATAATATAATTTAAATATATAATATTATATTAGAATATGTATATATTTACTATTATAATATAATAATATTATAATAATTTTCATAATATATTAAGGCTAATGAGAATTATTATCTAAATATATAATTAGATTTGTGAGGCAAAAAATACAAAATTATACTCTTTTAATTGTAATTCAATTATTTTAAAGCTTTAAATATATATTTATAATGATTTCTATTTATTGATTTTATATATACTTATAAGCGTATTTAAATATAATTAACTTCATTAGAGTAGACTCCGTCAAGATCATCAGGAAGTCGGGTCTTCTCTAGGGCCTCTAGAGTGAATGAACGAATATACGGTAGTAGTTGTTGGATGTAACTTCAGTCCCCCTCTTATCCCCCTATTGAGTCTCTGAAGCCCTCTACCCCTAATGATAAAGATGTAGTTCTAGTAAGGCAGAATGTAGATATTCATGATTGTTGGAATGATATAGTGAGCTCGTAGATAAGTACCTGATATATGTTATTATTCATGTCAGGTGAAGTATATTAAATATTATATTTGATATATATTAGTGAGGGGACGAATAATATATTATAGGATTTAGGGGGCTCGATCGTCCACCTAGAGGCCGAGAGACCCCGACTCTGATATATCTCTGCTCTAATCTACTCAATCCATTCCATATACTTAATTCATATTAGTTTTATAATATCATATAATAAACGACTTTACATTTTAATGTATAGTGATTTGGAATTACGCTAAACTATCTATGCATTGATCTTTTTATAAATATTTTTAGATTTAATAGAATGTCCTTTTTATGTCGGTTGGACGTGTGTAATCTCTGAAATGGCATCGGATCGAATGATATCGTGAGTTGTACTTTTTTCTCTCTTGAGCGTGATATCAGAGAAACTCGTTTCTCGTGCTTATAATTTTGGTCGATTTCTTTGATTGACTCTCTCACTATGTTGTACACATCTAGAATATGAGTTTTTAATTATCGATCTTTAGTTTTTATTCAAAGCAATGTTGGGCACAGCAGGTTTCTCAATGATTTAATTTCAGTTCTTCCTTAAGATTCTATTACTTTTTAATATAAGATAGAACTGGATTGGAGCGGCGCCATCTAATTAAGTATTAGCAATTTGTTAAACTCTCTCGAGGAGAAGGGCTGTTACATGAACTCCCTTGAGAGTGTGGTCCATTATTTGTCAATCTCTATTGAAGAAGGGGATTTAATACTCTATGAGCAAATGAGGCAGGAGCTTGAAAAGCTTTGTCTTCATCCCTATAGGTATTTTGTCCTTGTGAAGGTACCTTTAATAATTCCCGAGTTATATTGAATTTATTAATGTATAATAGGTTTAATTAATATTTTAGAATAAATATTACCTTTATCAATAAGGTGCAATTATATAATAAATAATATTTGCACTCACTATATAGAAGAGTCAGATTTTAGGCTGGTAATTAAGTACTTTTAACTCAGTTAATTCGAAAGTGTATTTACGTTCTTCTCAAAAATCACTCTAGGTAATAATACACAATACACGTGTCTCTATCTTCATACCAATTATCACTTTTATGCACACCTCTTAGGCTGTGCAGAATATAATATTGAGAAAATAAAAGTTTAGGAATAAAATAAACTTAATTTTTTGTTTATCTCAGATTTTATATATTCTAGTAAGACTTTTGTTTTTTATCGAATGACGAACCTATTATATTAAATTTTCCGAGGAACTATGGAACCTTGGATTTAAAAAGTTATAATGATTTTTTCCATTGTTTTGTGCGTAGGAACTTAAGGATATATATGTGACATATTGTATACCACTATTATATTAGGGTACTAATCATTTTGATAGTCTCTACCGACTATCCCCTATATGCTACTTTTTTTATTAAGTAAAAATAAATTATTATTTTATATTATTGATAATATAACTATATATATATAGTATATATCGGCCTTATAATCCTTAAGTCATCAGGTAGAATTAAAGCACACAATAAAATAATATAATAAATATTTGTTTATTATATATAATATAAATATAAAAATTATCATATTTATATATTCTAAATTCAGATATGTTTTGTAATTTTTAAACATGCCTCGTATACGTGAATACAGCCCTAGTTACACAAGTAATGTCTGAAAGTTAGTAATGCTATAAAAGTAAACATGATGCCTCAACCTTACTAAATTGAAGAGTGAATAATCATGGCAAGAGTGGTCGCCATTCAGTTCAACCATCTGCAGCAAAGATATAAAAGGACTCTGTGTTCCTAGTTAATAATATCTCTAAGTTTAGTGCATTGGAATAACTTCGACATAGTCTTTAAGGAATGATCCATCAAAAACAAATTTTTCATATTTGAATGTCCATATATATTAAGAGTTTAATATAACTATATGAAGCGTGGCTTTTAACATAACAATAAAATAGCATATATAACACTCTTGGACATGAGGAAGGCGTTTGACTCAGTGAAAAATTTAAAGTGCGAGAGATAAATGAGAAAAAGGTAAAAGAAAAAGATACAGAAAAAGATGGTCAAAAAAGATCGATTATAACGAATAAATATAATTAACTCAAACAGTAAAATGAGTAAAAGTAAATAAATAGTTGCAATTTCTAGGCAGAATGACTTTGGTTTGACACTTCTTAACAAACAACCAAAAATTGGCACACCATCATTGCTCTTGACATCCAGACGCACTTCCCAAAAATATTTGCGCTATAATGTCGTCTCAGGTGAGATTAATCTGTTACACCCGTGTGTGTTCTTAATTATTTGAGTTACTCTATGTTTAATTTAAAGACTAAATTTAAATGATTTCTTTAACACAAAAAGGACCGTATATGAAGTTTACTATTATTTTAATAATAAAATAGAGATATAATATATTAAAAATTAATTAATGTAAGTTTTTCAAGTAATCAAATTAACAGATCATAGTTTCGAAGTCGTGAATTAAGAAACCTGGCAGATACTTTAGTCTGTTTACAAGATTGGATGGACAGTAATACTTGCTAATTAATTCCCTACATTTAACCGATCTCCCCTGCTCCTCATTTATCGATATTTTCTTAGCAGGCACTTGGGATGATAGCACAATAATGCCGACTCTGTTTCGTGAGAGTGTCACCCCCTTTGTTATATCTGTAGCCTCTACATCAAAATGACATCGTACTTTAGTATGTTCTCTCAAAAGTTTATGGACGAGTATATTTGACCAGTGCTCCTCCATATAAGCTAATCTACCTGTTTTAGTAATCGGGATAGATGCACTGATGATTATGTCCACGTTAGATAATACAATAGACAGATTAAAATCTTTCAGCGGTATACCTTGCTATTTTACTTCTTTCTGCCAGCTAAGTATATTATGAATATGCTTCTTCATTTTATATATATCAGGTATATAAATATTATAATTTATAATAAATAATAATATTTATATATATTTATTATCAATATCTATATATATAATATAATATATAGTGTATAAGTTCTCTTAATTACTCTCAGAATGAATATAATAGTATAAATCAACATGACTCAAGTTGTGGATTGACCTTACCCTTAAGATGGTGATTTACACAATTTAATATTGATAATTGTGCATGTTTAATCGCACGAACCCTCGCCTTAAATTTACTATACATTTTTTTAAATAATAAATTATTATTAAAAATTCAAAGAATATTATCTATATAGAATATTTAAATATGACTTATAAATAAAAAAACATAATATTGAAATATATAACTCTTATATATTATTCAATAATTAATATCTTAACTATCACTTCTATTATTATATATATAAAGTACTCATTACCGATACAATCTCAATCAAAATGCTAAATAGCTATTTACTAAATGACAGGACTTTATGTCATATATATCATTTCATGTGAATTCGGAAGATCAGCGAACTCCGTCTCGATTCGGAATCCCGACTCCGCACTCTTCTTGAACTGGTTACTCAGAGAATGCGAACGGCATCGGTCTGAAAAGTGTGGAGATCCGTCCCATGCACATAAAATTTTTTTTATTTTTCTATATATTCTTTTTATGCTCTATTTTCATTTAAATAATTAATCTGTATTATAAATTTATAAAAATATATAAGTATTGATGATTTAAAAAATATTAAGTTTATTTTTGAAGGTCACAAATTCTTGCTAATGAACTTCTTGCAAACTTTTCTGAGCTTTATTCCAAAAATACTTCTCTGATCATGCTCCTTAAGCTATTTCATGGTGAGCGTTTATACGAAAATTGTATAAGGAAATTATATTTATATAGGTACAGTATATAGCTCTTTTTGTTATTCTATTTATAGTTCATGCTCAATATATCAGATAGTTGGCAAAAAAGATAATATGAAAAAGCATTAGTATAATATATAATATATATAATTAAATATAGTATTATATTATTATATATTAATATTAATATATATATATTATTATATTAATATTTATATATATATATTATATATATATATATATTATAATATTATATATATATAAATAATTAAATCTATATATATATATAATATATTATAATAAATAGTATATATAATCGGTATATATTAATAATAATATTATACTTCATAATACTCACATCAGACGGTATATATTAATACAATAATCAATAACTATATATATACTATTAATACAATATATATTATATCTATATACTTATTATATTAACATACTACATCATCAATAGCCCTTATATCACTTCATGTAAAGCGATCACTGCAGTCCATATGAGTGAGTTTATGAACAAAATTCTCAATTTATGCAATGATTTACCTTAATACGTGAATATATCCTCATTAACTTAGCCGTATAGAAACACTATATCAGCGTACAAATAGACATAGGTATCGAGCCATTAATGGACTGAGGATATTTAAGTATAATTAGGCTGTACTCAATAAGAGTCACCTAAATTTTCAATTTATTCTTTCTTTACTCCATTCTGTTCCTCATAGTCATAGTTTATATGCTGTACTTGTTAACTCGCTACTTCATAATTAGTGATTCTCCTCTTAATTGTATCTTTAAACAATCCTTGTGTGTCTGACTTCTATCTCTACTCTCATTTATTGTATCAATTACTCTCAGATCCTAAAGTCTCCTCTCAATCTATCTCCGATCTTGTCGTGATATTCGCAATCTATCTCTCCAAATATCTTTGGGTACAGCTAATTTTTTAAATTGAAGTTCGACTTTTAATTTATCTGTTTCATTCTTTCCACACTGTTTGATTAGGAAAGTAAACCGCACACTCCTATTAAATTAATTATTTTTTTTCATTAATTATAGAGCATATTATAGCTCTTGTAAAAAACTCAAATTTGACCCTATTTAAATCCGTCCCAATTTACACCCATTCCAATTTACCATTCTTTTTAATATTACATCTCTTTATTTGTCACCTTTTATTTTTGAACAGTATATTACTATAGGTTACTTAATAATCTACATATATTCTCTCTAACTTTTCCTGAGTGTTATATTATTATCCTGTATTATTTTACTACTCTCATTTGAATATCATAAATCAACGTTCTAATAAACTATTTCTATATATCCAACATTTAAAGATATATTTTTATAGTCAAACTATTCACACTATGACATAATACTATGTTTACTAAATTTTTGAAATTTTCTATTTCCTTTTGCAAATGGGATTCAAAATAAGAAATTATTATCAAAAATGAAGTATGTGTGAACAAATACCATTTCTTATTTATTTACAATATCATAAAAATTTTATCACACAAAGACAACATATATATTTATACCATGCGAACCTAAGATGAATCAGATATTTACCATTTACATTTCTTCCCATATTTATATCCTTTTCTCTCCGTTTTCTATATTATTAATATCTTCCTATTTAAATAATACCACTCCTTAGACATCGTTTTTAGAAAGTGGTCCCAATTCTGTAATAAGCAGACATATCATATTGCCTAGTCTTATATTTCTTCTCAAATTTTTAATTTTGATTTCGTGTGTGAGTGTGTAAAATAGGAAGAAGCTCTATCATGTGATTAATTAATAATCAAAAAGAAATTCAATTAAAAGGTTAAATGTTTACTCCCATGTTGGGATTTATAACCGCCGAGTGCATTCCATTATACTGTGTGATCTGATTTCAGGCAACTTTATACCAAAAGACACCACCTCACTCATCTTTCATTCTTTATTAAGTCACACGAGTTAGTGCGCGACATGTTTAAGTTAGTTGGTAGAAACACCAAAAATTTATTTATTGGATCTATCACTGCTCATTATTGGAAAAAAACATTTGGTAGTTTTATGGTCTTCGACCAGAGCCATTTATACCCACTATTAAAAAACATATGGTAGAACTAAAGAATACAAGTACTCTCATGTACTCATATAAGCATGCACTGGACACTTCTGTTACCTAAGAATTGACAATGATAGCTACTCATACATGCTTCGTAAGTCTTCAAAACAAACAATAAGCAAAATCTATTAGGCTACATCAATATGATTGTACTATTCATATTCAATATAATGATAATGATATAAATTTAATAATCGCGTATAATATTTGCTGAATACGAATAGTAGATTAACAATTACTCTTCTTTCCTATTCTTTAATCTCTTCGAATATATGAACGACAACTTTGCGAGGCAAATAATTAACTCCATGATTAAATTCAAACATTTAAAACTATGAAAAAGTAAAAATCCTTTTTTTTTTAATAAACACACGTATCCAAACCTTCAAGGAATGCAATTCCACTGACTCTTTCATTAATATGTTAATTTCATCAAGAAGTTTGATTTTATTGATTCTCAAGTATCTGTATTTAATTCTTGAATTCTAGAGGAATTTTCTATTAAGACTGACATATTAAAATTAAAAGACTTGGATCATACTTTCGGAAATTAATTTGTTAGGGAAGATTTGCGCCATCTTCAGCATGAAGAAACTAATTTGCAAAGATGGAGCAAAAACATAAGCCTTTACTAAGTTTTCTATTAAAGAGGATATTCTGTTATTTGATATCAGATTAGATTTTAAACACGACATAGATTTGTAGTCAGAAATATTTTTGTAAATAATATTAGGTCATAATAGTGTATTTATAATGATACCTAAAATCACTTCATGATCTAGATGAACTCGAATCGCCATAATAATAAATTATCTATTTAATATGTGTGAGATTAATAGGTGCCTATTGATATATTATCGACGGACAGTTAATAAACATTTAAACGACGGATGTATCCAAAAGCGCGCAATTCCTATTTTGAATCAATTATTCAGATTTATTAACAAAGCCGTACCTTTGCTGAGCTAAGCCACCGAAATAACAGACCACTAAACGTAGTACGAAACCATACGCGACGCACATTACCAATAAATAGCTCTACACACATCAAGAACCATATTAAACAAACTAACTGTTCACATAATATACTTGAGCAAGACAGATATTACATGATCAAGTTCAACTTCAAAGGCTAGAGTGAGTCTTACGGGATAATGCACAGGCCAGGCATTCGTCTCCCACTTTTAATATATACTACAAAATAACCTCAGTATCACATTCAATTGTCCACACTCAGATGTATCAATATACTCAACACTGAACCGGGATGATCTTAGGACAGTATCACAACACAAAGAGGGCAATAATTTAATTAGGAAAAAATTATATGTGGCGGTACCTAATCTTGCATCCAAAATTGACATAACCTCACAGATAATCTCATCATGCGGGCTATATACACTTAGAATATTGAACACTTGAAAAGGAGTCACGTATATTTTTATTTTATCGATGGTGATGATAATATTTGAGGTCAGCTAATCCTATCAAATAACATAATTAAGATAAACGTTTCAATTTTGACAAACATTAAGTAGGATAAATAATACAAATAAAACAATCATATATCCTCTAGGCATAATAATTTTATAACTATTCTGTAGCACGATGATCCTTTCAACTCATTTTCTAAGCACTTCGACCTCTCATACTCGCCCTCCCCTTCACGCCATCATTTGGCGGTCTATACCCAATTACTGACGTGTGATATTAATAACAATTCATAACATTGCGAACTAGCTCTCAATCGAGTAACTCACACAAAGATCACTGACGAAGCCTACCAGATTATAGATATGTCTATGTAACTAAACTGCTGCAGTAGGACTTTTGAAGAACTTATATTTCCCTACTTCAACCTATAATCCTTTTCATCAGTATCTATAATTCTATAACATATATATACTACTAAGTAAAATTATATATATATATATAATTTATAATATATATATATATATTAAATATATATTGAATATATATTATACCTTCTTAATATATTAATATTTATATAATTATATAAAATTTGTTTTAATACAACTAACGCTTTTATAATAAGTAGGGTATTTTAATATTTTATTTTTTAATAACAAGTATTATTAATATACTATATTAATTTCAGATATATATATAAGTGAATAAATTATAATATTGACAAAACTATATATTATTGTGCTATATAATTTATATATGATCGCAATTATATAGTATAACTCAGTATATATAATATAATAATATTTTAGTTTTTTCTCTATATATATCTATATATAATATTAATTATCATATATATATATAATTGTATTTGCCATTTAGGGTTAATTATTATAACAGTATATATATAGAATTCAGTATTACTATATAAGTAATTTATACACTTAATCCACTGACCTACGAGCATTAGGAATTATTATTTATAATATATATACTCTATATAATAAATAAGATATGTATTTTCTAATAATAATATATATATATTATATATTATATAAATACATTTAATATACTAAATATATTATTATATGTTTATTTTTATACATAAATATATTATATATATATATTATTAATATATATATATAGATCGTAATCAATATTGGTAAGTATAATTTAATAATATTCGTATAATATAAATTAGGATAAATTAATTTAAAATTTAATTATTGTTTCATTTTGTATTAATATAAAATAATTATATAATATTAATATTCATAATCTGGAATATTAGTATTAATATATATCATATATATGTACGTAGCTTTAGATTCTCAACATTAGACCTCATGCTGTTCTATGCCATACATCACAAATGATACTTTATGTTTGTAGGACAGGACAGACAGACATTAGACAAGTAAGCATTAATTACATCATATTTATATATTTATATATATACATTATATATATTAATATATATACTTATATATTTTATAGTCTGTAACTGAGGAAATATTCAGCTCATGAAAGAAAGTACCAAATCGTCTGTTACATCTTCTGGCACGATACCAAGAACTAACTACTGCACTGGATATACTATATAAAAACACAATTCGAGCAAGAATCTTCTAATAAATTAGCATCAAAAATTCATATAGTACCAGTATATATCTTGTATTGAGTAGATTATTATATATATTAAAGTATAATTTCCTATTAATAAGTTATATATATATTATATTGTATAATAATATATATATCACTTTATGTATTATGATGTTATACATATTATATATATATAATAATTATATAAGTATTATATTATATATATTATATTATTATATAATATTTAGTCATAATAATATATAATATATTTATCAATATATAAGCTATTATACAGTATCATTGTGAATATCTTTATATATACTATATATATAATACTATTAAGGGGTAATTGTGACTGTATTAGTCATTGTTCACTTGATGTGGGTTAGACATATTATTTCTATCAACTAATACTCTAATATATATATATATATATTTATATCTAATTTAATTATATATATAGTAACTGGGATTAATATATTATTTTTTTATGTGTATTATATGATATATATATATATTATATAATATCTATTTATATTAATACTATATTATATATATATAATATATTAATAATATATTAATATATATATAACTATACTACTGTTTATTATTATAGTTAATATTATATATATAGTAGTGTGGATAGATATATTATATATGTATTATATTGAGAGTGAATATATATTACTACTCAACTTGTAATATAAGTGTAGACTATAAATATTGTATTAATTAAAGTTATCAACACCATAATGCATATTTATTTATTTCAAATTTCATATAAAGAGCTAATAATATTATATTAAATATTTACTAATATAAATGTATTTGTATATTATCATTTAATAATAAATATTCCAGATTTCAAATACAGCTTATATATTTTAGTAATCTGATAACAATAAATTGTACTATTTGATACTTATACTATAAAAAATAAATAGTATCTAATAGACGGTCTATATAAACTCCTCTTAAATATAAGTACTCGTAAATAAATGAGCTGTAAATTATTAAATATATTATTACTATATTAATCTGACATGAAGATAATATGAAATATTTAGGTCACTTCAATAATAATTAAATGCAGAGATGGTTATTCAAGTTTTAAAGTTAATATCAAATAATTGCCATATAATGGATGGTAACTTTATTATATAGGTGATACAGTACAATGAATAGCATCAATTAGAAAAATGCAATATATTATTAATATACTATTAAAATATTGGTTAGTATATAGTGAGTAAAATATATGATAATAGTTATATAAATATTTTTGTTAACTTTTATTGCTGTATATTCTTAAACTAATGTTACTGTATATTAGTCATTAGTTCGTATATATTATTAAATATAATTAATAATAATATATATAATTATTATAATCTTATAATATAAATATGATATATGTGATTCGCGATACTGTATTATATCTTTGTAATGTGAAGGTGGTGATTTTAATTATGATATAAGATATATGAGTATATAATAATACTAGCATAATTTATTTATAATTATTGAATAGTAAAAATTCAAGAGATACTTAAATACTAATATTATATATAAAAAAAACTGAAAATGTATAAAATTATTAATATATATAACGTATATAAAGATCGACTACTATATAATATATCATTAGTATGGTTTAGTTACTATGAATTACAGAGTCCAAGATGCATTTCTACATGAGTATTCATATTACCTGAAAATTAAGGCTCGATAGGTATAGTTTACCATCTACTAAACTAGGTTTTAATGCGATTATGAATATATAAGTTTGCTCATAAGTAGCTCAAACGTCTTTTCACTAATAGTATTTATAATATACACTCTTAGTATTATACTTAATCAACGGTATAATATAATTAGAATACCACCCAAGTTAGATTCTTCTACAAATATATATCTTTATATTTATTATTTTTATATATAGAAGGATTACTTATAAATATCATATTGTAGGTAGGCACTTTCGTTTGAGTATCAGTCCCATGTCAAGTTATTAATTTATTCACTAAATTTATTTATATTTATGTAGATAGTCAACATAATTGCCTCTACTTATAACTATCGGTGGTGATATACCTATTATATTTAAATGAAAGGTGGTAAGTGTAATTCATATATAAAATGATTATTAATAACTAAATAACATTTAACATTTTATTATATCTATATAATATAGTTATATATATATTAATAGGTAATAATATTGATTTGATAAGCACCAGTTGCGCGTTAAGACGATGTTCATGAAATGCAAGATGCAGCAAGAAAACAACTGTACTTCGCGCAAGTGAAGAAAAAAGACAAATTCTACGATAACATAGAAATTTAAAAGATTCAAGTTTTTTTAAGACTTAGAAATTTTTTCACAAAATGGAAAAAATAATTAGTTTATGAATAAATAGGATCAGATTTGAAAAATATACTGTGATGACGATATATCGATTAAAAAGTTATAAGAAATTGTGAATTTGGCATAAATTACGCATGTATATATTTATATTTTAGGTCTAATTAAAATTATTTGTTGTAGGTCTTAATGGCCATTGTATTATTTGACTCTAGAGCATAGAATTATTCAAGAGATCTTCTAAGGAGCCATTATTGAAACTTTTTAAATTGTACCGAGTTCTGAACTCTTCTCTCAGTAGTAAGTCAAGCTAGTTGCTAGCTTATACAAATCATCCATCCAGGAAAAAATCGAAAGTTTGGACTGAGGTTACCTGATTGTGTCTTACGAAAGATGACCTCAATGTTCTCATCAAGTTGCAACTGATTACATTAAGTTAAGAAAAAAAAAGCAAACGGAACTCTAGAAGAGTATTTTCAAGACAGAAGGAGATTACATCAAGGATTCTTTTGATTTACTATAAGGATAAGATTTACCAAATATGAGTAAGAAGAAGAGGAGTGTACTTCACAGTAGGAAAGTATACATCATTCTAGGTTTTAGAAGCAAGTCTAAAACCTAAAAGTACCCTTTTTTATCGGTTTTACGTTTAATATTGTGAATTTATTTATAAATATCACACTTACTGCCTACTTCCTACCATCTTCTAGATTGAGCGGGGTTTGGAGCTTGAAGGTAACTTGGAAGTGCACGTTCAGCGTGTGTCGTGGCTGATCCACGCGTAAGCGTGCAGTCCAAATCAAGTGTGGAATGTAGAAAAGTAAGAGTGGTGTAATAAGAGGTGTACAGGATACATAGAGAGTAAGGGGGACGATAAGAGTTAGGAATGTGTAATAGAGATTAATAGATAGAGTGGGATTGTATGAATGTGATGAGTGATAAAATTGAGGATTTGAAAAGGGAAGAAGTGGGGTTAATGTCGCTAGATTAATCAGCTGAATGAAGTTTTGGCGTGCAAAGAAACAAAAGCTGAAAAGGAAATATGATGATAGGTTCTTTCAATAATCTCTTAAAAGGTGTAAATTGATTTACGGGGTGTTGATAAGACACGCTCGAGGAGGCGGAAGTGGTCTTAGGTATACTAGTTATGAGTGAAAAGCAGTTTGTGGGATAAGAGGTCAAAATGTGAAAAAAATAAGTGATTTTCGGGTTTCATTGTGGGTATAACTATGAAATTTTTTGGTGGGTGGAAATGTGCGCGAGTTATTATATTGACTGCGTTATGATCCCAGTAATTGGACGCGAGGAGAGCTGAGTAAGACGCAAAGGATTTTGGAGTGGAGTTTGAATGTAATGTTGGGATGTTTCGGGGTTAAATGATAAAATTTTGTTTATTAGGAGATTTGAATGCAGGAGTGGGAAAGAGAAGAGCTGTTGATGAAAAAAAAAGTGATTACAAAAAAGGAAATTGATAAAGGAAAGTGACATCATAAGTTTTTTGATAGAAGACTGATTAGTATTTGTGCATTACTTTGAGTACAACAGTGACAGTGATCATTAAGTATTACATGGAAGAGTGAGATAAACGAGGGGAGGGCAGGGGGCGAATATGGGTTATGTGTGGTATATATAGAAAGGATAGGTGGCTGGATTACTAAGATGTATCAATGTATTACAGAGGGGCCAGGTAGGAGGGTTATCTGATCACTATTGGTGGTTGCTAGGATAGGTTAAGGGTAGGGGGAGTGGTAACGGTTAGAGAGGAAAAGAGAAAAAAGAGAAATATGTAAGATCATAAAGGTGGGAAAAATTAGATGAGACAATGAGTAAGAGGGAGTTTAGGAGGGGTCACTCGCGAGGATATGGTGGAGGACGTGAGAGGGACGAGAAATTATAAGAAGGTCGGGCGAGGTGAGTGGAATAGATTTAAATGAGACAATTTGTGAAGTGGCCAGAAGGTATAATTGGAAGTAAGAAAGGTGGGAGCAAAGTAAAGAAGGATAAAGGAAGTGAATGGTTGGAGTGTAGAGAGGTGAAGAGTTGGTGAAAAGAAAACGAGGTTTATGTGGTGACTCTCGGGGAAATAGGAGCAATAGGAAAGCTTGAGAGGAATATTGAAGTTAGAGTGGAAGCAAAGGAGGCAGTGAGAGGGCTGAAGAAAAATGCAAATAATGAATGGTGTGAATAAAGTGACAGAACATGAGTTTGTGAACAGTGGTGAGCGCAATGATATTACTGGAAGAAGTATAAAAAAAAGGACAGAAAGAATGAGTAGGGTAGGGAAGTGGTTAAGGCGAGGGAAAGGGGACTGGATATGGAAGTGGGAAGGTGGTTCACCAGTAGCAGGGGAATATTTTTAGAGTTTTATTGATTAATAAGGGTTGGGAGTAATGAGGAGAGGGTGTGAATTACTAAGTAGGTAAAGGATGGGGGGGGAAGCTGGGAGCAGGAAGGGGATATGGGAATCAAATGGATAAGAAAATTAATTAGGATGCGTTAAACTAAAGGAAAAAGGAAAGTCCATCAGGTTAATATGGTGTAGCGTATGGAAATGTTAAGATTGGGTAGGATACAGAGGGGTGGGAGTAATAGGCTGTATATGGATTATATATATTTATAGTTGGAGAGGAGGAGAGGTTCACTAGGAATTGGAGGATGGTTTTTGGTTCCCTCACCTGTATAATTAAGGGAAAGGGATAGATGGAGTGTGTGGATTTATAGGAGAGGTATTTGCTTTTGAATGTGTAGTGGGAAAGTGTAATGTGAGGAGAATAACTAATTGAGAGGGTCCGGTGAGAGATTTTATAACGAAGAGAGGAGGAATGGTAAGAAGCTTAGGAGCATTTAGGGTGGAAGGTGGTGTGTGCGATCAAGAGTAATTTTGACAAGTGATATAAGTATGCTTGGTGGACAGAAAGGTTATAGAAGGCAAAGGGAGTATAAGTGTATGGGTGTATTTTTATATGATAGATTTTTGTAAGAAAGCTATGAAATCTACTAACTAATATTATTAATTAAGTGATGATTGGTATATAAGTGGAGTAGGCGATGCTCAATTAGGTAAGTTTAAGGTGCTTTTAATAAGGAATAGCAGAATGTGTGTGAGGTCTTAAGGAGGAGAGAGTGATAGTATGTGTGTGGGTGAGTAGGAGAGAGGGTTGGAGACTCAAGGTGATTTGGTGTAATGTCACCGAATATTTATTGTGAGCTGGCTTTTCAAATTTATTTATGGAGAGTGTCTGCAGAGGAAGGATGAGGTGAGGGGTGGAGAAGGGGTGGAATTGATGGATGGGGTGAGTGAGTGATATAGATGGGCAAAGTGAAGCATGATACTTATAATTTATTGCGGATGATAACTAAGAAATGGTATCTGACCATTCATTATGGCGAGGAATTCAGAAGGAGTATGCCTGTAGTATTTATGGTGAAAGGAGTTCTCGCAAGAGATGTGTGTGCAAAGGGTCTTAAGTATAAAATTATCAGGTAAGAGTAAAGTGTATTATTGTTTGAGGAGGAGGAACACATGAGGGGATGGTGGTTAGAGAATTAAGAGGTAGTGACAAAGAGTGGATAAGGTATTATACGAAGTATAGATAAGGTTTTTAGATTTTAGGATGGATTTGGGTAAGGTAAGGAAAGGTGGTTATGATAGGAAGAATAGATATCACAGAGTAGGAGAAATGGAATGACATGCATTGGAGTTGTCTGAGGGAATTATATAGGACGTGGGGGGATTTATCACTAATATACTAAACGATTAAATAAGTAGTGGTTTGTGATAAAAAATATAGTGTGGCCAGGGGGTGAGTACTATATGGGTTGTGATAACTGTGGGTGGTGTGAATGGCTAGGGGTCAGAATGAAAGTTGAAGTTGTTTTTGAGAATGAAAGGCTTCGATGAAGTCGAGGTTACGTGGGGTTATGTAAAAAGAAAGAGGATTGTAGAGAATAGGGTGATAAAGAGAAGAGTGTGTTGAAGTGGTTATGGTGAAGAAGAGCCGGCAAGAAGGGATTATTGTTAGAATGGATTTGGACTATCTGGAGAGAATGGTAGGAACAGATAGGGATGGTTTAGGAAGAGTGGTTTGGGAGGACGGTAGGGTAGGAAAGGAGAGGAGGGGTGGAGACTATGAAAAGTAGGTGAGATGGATGGTAATAAGGAAACTGCTCGCGAAAGAGGAGGATGAAGGGGATGGTAGGAAGGTAGGGTTCTGGCGAAGATAGAATGGAATGGAGGAGGTGGGTGGGGGCGAGATGAAGAAATATGAATTTAGGGAGAGCTGCTATACTCACATAGTCCGCTTAAGCAGAATAGTGTTTTGTACAAATTAATAATTAATAATTAATAATAATAATATAAAATATATACAAATATAACTATAATATATATATAATTTATATATTATAAAGTTATTATATATATATATATATACGATATATTATATATATAATACCTACTAAGATAATTATGACTACCATATTTAATATATATATTAACTATAATATATATATAATATTCATTAGATATATTAAAATATCAGTATTGTATATATATACGGTATTATTATATGACATATATTATATAACTCATAATATATATTTATATATTATATATATATATATATATTATATATATATAATATTATATATAAATATATATATATAATATATATTATATATATATATATTAATATATATAATTATATATTATTATATATATTATATATATAATTATAATATATTATATATATATATATATATATATATATATATATATATATATATATATATAGTATAATAATATATAATATATATATATATAGTAATATAGTATATTATATTATATATTTATATATATATATATTATATATATATATATAATATATATATATATTATATACTATATATACTATTTAATATATATATATATATATATATATACAGTATATTATATATATATATATATATATATATATATATATATATTTATATAGTATATATTATATATTATTAATTTATATTACTATAAATTAAATATAATTATTATATTATTTATACTATATAATTACCCTATACTATATAATAGATATTCGTTTATTTATTATACTATATAATAATATAAGTATATTATAATATAATATATTATATATAATTATATATTATATATATTATATAACTTATAATCATATATAACTTATATGTATTATATAGTAGTAACAGTATATATATATATCATATATATAATTATATTTTGTAATATACTATATATATATACTATTAGTAACTTAATATTAATAAATAATCATTATATAACAAAAGCGTATGTGTAATATATATTATATATATATGTATATAGATATATATATATATATATATATTATATATATATATATGATATATATAGTATATAATATAGTATATATATTATATTATATATATATATACGTATATATATATATTATAATATATATTATATATATCATATTATATATATATATAATGATATATACTTATATATATAGTAT
>JABUQX010002283.1:15000-34294 GCA_015478945.1 Trachelipus rathkii | reverse complement strand
CTACGTTGTGCCGTTTCGTCTATTCTATTATTAAATTCATTCTTTAAATCGAATGAAATGGGCAACGAGCGAGTACATCAGTGCTAAACAACATAATCCACTGAAATAACGTTTGGTTTAGGTGTGGAGCATGATTTAAGTTGTTATGATGGTTCGACATTAGTCGTTCAATCAGAAGCTGGAGTTTCCACGCGAACCTATTGGGATCCGTTCCAGATTGTTTCAGCACTATGTTTCCTTTTCAATTCTAAGAGGATAGTATTAGTTTTTAACCATTCCCCCCCGAACGTCCCCTGGCGTAAATTAAGAGACACGCCGAGCCGAATGTCTAAATAGACTGGACATCTGCGTAATCAACTCATAAATCTATCAGTGAGTTTTTACCTGTAGAAAATAGCTTTGCGAGTTGCAGGAATTATCCTCAAAGAAGAACATTTTGAAAAGACGATTTATGAAATATTTTGATAATGAGTTAAGCTCTATGGCGCAACTGGACGACGTGTCGTGAGGCAGGAAAACTCGTAGCTTTCTCACAAAATTGACTTAGGAAATAAGAAAACTGATTCTGATTTTGATAAAAATCTCAAAATTTTAGAAATTTGAACATCGATTTCGTACTGACTGATGCGGAAAGTAAGAATTATTAGAATATGCATTGCATGCCTTTGTGAGTTATATTTTAATTATAATTGAAATTGCTTATTGGATTATAATAGGATCCAATAATTGACTTGAGACTGTCAAATCGGTTCTCTGAAAATTTGGTAGTGGTGCGAGAGTGTTTCACAACTTTGTTCGCATTTTCTGCGGCTCGATTTTTGATAATATTGACCACTGTCATTGCGGTTAGATAATTTTTGCACTCTTAGATAGCGACATTTGGCAGTTATTGGATAGAATGATTTACCTGGTACTTTCCCTTGAGTTATTTTTGAACCCTAGAAATAGAATTTGAACCCTATGAACATTAGAATTTTGATACCCTGAGAAATTCGTGCTGATTTCTTTGTATAGTTTCAGCTCGATGCTTAATGATTTCCCAACCTTTAATACCCTGAGGTGAATAAGGTTCCAGAACGTGCCTGGATTATCTTTGCGGACCCGCATAGTGGCTTTAACACATTTGAACAAAAAGAACGAACACGCATTCATGAAGTATGGTGGGCATGTCTTTCACAGTTAGAGAAAAACACTTTTGCGTATTGATGCTTTGGAGATAAGCAATTTTTGTATTCGAAAAGATGACTTTCGAGTGATACCGAGCTTTTGAACTTTTTAATCTGTATGATCCTGGTGAAAGAGGATTGTGGGACCACTTGTTTCTCAGTCTGTGTGTGTACATCTGTGGTAGAAATAATTTGATTTGAGCTTTATTTGAACGGCACGGATGCAATCTTGCCATTTATTTAAAGAGTGAGTTTTCTGTCAAAGAGTTGTGTTGAAATGCTGTCTTGGAATTGAATTAATCACATCAATCTTCTGTATTGGATCGTTTGATTGAGGTTTGAGCATTTGAAATAACATAGAAATTAAAAGTGTAAACGACGCTGCTCATCGTAAGATTTTGATGTATGGCATAGCGCGCTGAATTCAGTGAAAGTTTTGTGAAAGATTTTGTGCGGCTCGTTATTGAACCTGGGAGTGAGGTTGGGATTTAGGATGGAACCATGTTGGTAATGTATGAGTCTCATTTCTGATATGGTTTCTGAAGACTAATAGTTGTTAGAGTTGATTGAATTGGGTTACAATATGACGGATTGACATGTTCTTCTGTAAATCTTCTCAGATTATAATCTGTGAAGAGTTTCCGGTGGTGATTGTGTCTCTTGAAGATATGAAGCATTATCCTCCTCATTATTCAAAAGTACATAGCCCGTAATTTTTCTCGCGTAACATCGAGTTCTGTTCATTGTCTGGAAAGTATGGGAAATCGTGATAGCATGTTCATTTAGTCTCTAGTGGATCCATAGTCTCGGACATCTCAGAGAAGTTGGTGTATAGGAACCTTACGACAGAGGTATGTTATGTTAGCTGGTTGCTCTGCTGAACTGTGGATTTGATTATGATTTTTAGAGGGTCGGTTGATCGTCTCATTGTTTGGCAAGAGTTAGTGACTGAGAGGAAATAAATGAATTTATTGAACGGTTTTGAACGGAATTCAGCCTCGTGAGGGCTATCTCTGCAGGAGGAATTTGCTCCGTTGTATCGTGTGAGGAAAAATTATAATTATAATATTGGGAAAGGAGATAGGCTTTTGGTTATAAAAAATAATGCTTGCAAGATATCTTAAAAAGTGATTGCGACTTATATTATCAGGAGAACGCGAAAGTGGATTTCGCATTACAGCAGAAAATAGAAAGAAATTAAATAACAATAAGTATAACACTGAGTGAATGGAATGCACAACTTACTTCTGGGTTAACTTCTGGCAGTTTGCTTTCAATTGTAATCTGTCTGGACGCATTTAATAATTTATAAAGTAATTTGAATAATGGTATTTGAGCAAAATAGTTTAATATGAATTATGTTAAAAGTAGTATTGTAGTGAGGTAAGGAATATGATAAGAAATAAGAGTGCTTTATTTGCTAAGGAAATGAGATAAACTAGAATAATATTTAGAGGTTTAGATTGTACTTATTTGATTTTATGGGAAAATCTTCTCAGCGTCAATAAATCATTGCTTTATTATGTTCGTTCCTGATGGTATCAGCAAGGAATTCTGCTTTTTGATTTGTATGTACTAGATTCTGAGGTATTTCATTGAAATCTTAATTGAAGATTTTCGTTGAGAGGATGCATTCTGTTTTGAAAAAATTACTTAAATTAAATCTAAAGACTTAATTTTAGAGTGTAAATGAAATGTGGTTATAAACAAAAACAATAAATGTTTAAACATTACAGATCAATATAATATATTATAAATATGGATTGTTTATAGATTGTGATTTGTATATTATTTATATGTTATATATATTAGTTTTTGTATATTATAATATTAATATAGTTATATATATAGTATTTATATAAATTATTTTAGTACTTGTAACTTGAATACTTTGTACTTGACTCACACGAATGATTTAAAATTGTCCAGAATTGTCATCATGATAGACATTTCACAAAGTCACGTTTTTGTGGCTATATATATGAGATTTTGTGAATACGTTTTCAATAAATTTTGTATTTGAGTTGAAGATTTATACAAAAAAGATAAAAAACAAACTTTTTTCCCTGCAACTGGATTTCTCTCGCACAGTAGGAGAGGAATCGATGGAGGAGGAAGAATATTTTTTAATTTCTGTGCCTATAATTTTATGCAGTTGTGTAATCTCGTCATGTAGGAGAATTTTAGTATATATTAAAGAACTTTTGTTCTGCATTAGCCTCTCACAGTTGTGTACTTGTACTAGGTGGTACTAAACTGAGTTATGCAGGTATGATTATTATGTTTCAATAATATATGACATATTTTTATATTAATATATAATTAATTTCAATAAATAATTTTATATAATATTTATTTCTGAGGAGCCATTTCAGAAACAGTTTTGAAACATGTGTAATAAGATATAGACAGATCGACGAAATACAAGTTATAAACAAGTCCCATATAATTGCGTAAACTGGAAGAAATGGGTATGGAACGCAATGATCGCCGTCTATAGTGTTACTATATTTAAGATTCATACTCGCCGTTATGTATATACAAAGCTATTAGCCTGCAACAACTTACCTTTGAACAAGTTATAAGATTCCTTTAGAAAGTTCTATTTTTCTTATGAATAGACGAAAATAAAGTAATAAAAGTATTTTAATACTGTATTATATATATTATATTTTCTTTAATATAATTAATCTAATTATTGTTCAAAGAATTAAAGTTTTATAAATAACTTATGTTAAAAGATATTATTTAGTACAATGTGAATAGTAATATTTGAAAGCAAAGGTAGTTATAGAGTTGTCAGAAATCGCGAGGCTAGACAAATATTGATTGTTACAATACAAAGGTATGCTGCTTCAATTTCAAAATTGATGAAATTGTGTATGTATATTTTATTAAGTAGCGCGAGATTGAACCCAAATGGACATGTGGTAGTATTTTTTAATGATAAAGTATTAAAAAATTATGATTTTTACAGTAGAGAATTGAGTGAAAAGAAATTACTTTATGGCTTAAGGTCATTTGTTATTTTATAATACATAAAAGTATCTAAAGGAACAAGTATCTCAGTAGTTCATATAAATATAAAACGCAGCTTTGAATTTTTCTCAAGACATCTAATCTGCTCGAGAATGGATGGGATCCTTTGAGATTGAAAAATATGATTCGCGTGAACTTGGTATGCTTCTGCCCCGAAATGTATCTCTTGTAAAAAGTTGAAATGGTCTCTTTGGTAGCATAGAAGATAATATCGCTCAGACAAATGTAGAATAAGAAGGTCGCTCTATACCTTGAATTTATAGGCTGTAAATAATATATGAAATTCAATTGTAAAGTTGCTAGAAGGGTCTGTTTCAACGTCGCCTCATTCTCTTCGCGCAAGTGTTTTGTAATCAAACTTTCCTGTTCATACAGGTCTGTGCGTTGATTATTTTATAGGATCCCGATAGGCGCTCAATGGAAAGCAAGATCGAGGCTCTCGAAGATTTGGCTATACCTAGTCGAGGCAAGGCCTGAGTGGATCATTCAATGGTTAAAGATTTTGATTACTATTGGCCTTTGGAAAGAAGAAAGGCTTGAAATAGGATCAGAACATATAAGATTAAATCTTTAATAGTATATCTTGTGATAATAATTTATATATAGCTATATAATATATACTAGTATCTGTTATTATATAATATGTAAATATAGAATTTTCACATTTTAATAATAATAAGTGTGCAGTAAATATTATTATTTGTCCTTATAACGTAATGCGTAGAAAGGATTGTCAATTGTATTAGCAATATATAAATCTTTACTATAGTAAAAGTAGAAAGTGATTGCATGTGGGTATGTTGTAGAGGAATCGAGTCTGTAATAATCTTTGAGAGAGCGTGGTTTCGTGTATATATATATGTTGTGAGAGAGAGAGAATAAACAACTTGTCAATCAAAAATGAAACGTAGAGTATGCGATTCTGCACAATTAATTTTGCATAACAACTTTTATTTGTGTTATAATAACAATGAGTATAAAATATTCTTGTAGAAATTTTATCATACAATGTGATATGGAATAAATGGACTTACTGTGTTTCTGCAACAGTAGAATGGATAAACGAATAGGCGGTCACTTCAACGACCTAATGGAAATAAAATCTTGTCTTAAGCTCAGATTCAATAAGAATAATAAATAAGGGAATGACTTCCTTTGTAAATGAGTGTATTAAGTGTTGTAAAATATCACACGAGTTATCTTAAAACACTAGAGTAACTCTTAGAATGCTAAAAACACAAATAGATATGTTGCGTAATAGCGTCTTGTACCGTCTTTCTACAGATAAACAGCGTCAGACCTCCATTGTTAGATAGATACATTTCTTACTATATTATATAATAATTCAGGGCTTTAACAAAGAGTGGAGCGGTTGCCTTCATAGCTCAGCAAGTGAAATCATTTGTTTCTTCCAACCAAATGCATTTTTTTCTTCTCTTCGTCTATATGCGTAAGATTATAATGTATAGATAATGTTAAGAGCGTGATAATTTATATGTTATATATATTATTATATATATATATATAATATATAATAATATTATATATATATAATCTTTATATATATAGTAATATATATATACTAATTATATAATATAGTATATATATATTATATGAAGTTACTATATAATATATATATTAATTAATATATATAATTATTATATATTATATATAGTATCTATATTATACTATATTATAATATATCTATATAATATATTTATTAGGTTCTGTTAACATAACAGATATATACACATAAAAGATACATAAAAAAATCATTAGTATATCTTTGTGGTCTTATATTGCACTTCAGCCGCTTTTCTTTTCGAGCTGACACGCACGTTACTCGCAGTCTTCGGAAAGAAAGGTAGATAAGAAAGAAAAGAAAATTATAGATATATAGGTATATATATACTATATAATATTATATATATATATATATGATTATATAGTATATAATAATATATATTATAATATATATATATTATATTATATATATCTACTATATCATATATATATATATATTATATAATATATATATATAGATATATATATATTTATAGTATTTATATGTGATATATAATATATCATATCATAATAGATATATATATTATAGATATTATATTATATATATATACGTGTTATATATATATATATATATATATATATAATAAATATTTTTATAATAACAAAATATACATATTATCTATAAAGCTCCTGAGCGTGTAATATATATAATATATATATATTACTAGTTGTACTAAACCACCATCCACGGGCAGAGCCCTATTCTGAGGGGGTGTTGCTACATATCAGTTACTCTACCAACTAACGAACTACGTAGAATGAGCGCAGACGTCAGGCTTTAAAGTGCGAAACGAGATTAATTCAGCAGGAAAGCCACAGAAGATGGAAGAGAATGCACAAAAACAAAGGCTGAAAAGGATACGACCGCAGGAAAGCCTGGAGTTAACCAATGATCAACACAAAAACTCATGCGCGACACGAGCCCTTGTGCTGCAGGCCCGTACGTAAAAGGTGTCGTGCGAAGAGTGGATAAGGTTCTCGACACAGTGCCGCTGCGGTACCTATATGAAAGAGATAGTGCGCCATCGCGCCGCAAAGCTAGAGGGTCAAGTGAACTGGAAAGTGCAGAGTTTATAAGCTCTTCTGGCTTTGACTCGACCCTATGTCAAAAGCGGTGGACAACCCCCCCCAGATTATGAGGAGCAGTATTGCAAAAGAGGGGGATGAGGGCTGTATAGGCTATGGCCACTGAGAAGAAAAAAAAGTCCGAGCCAACCGAACTCCCAGATTAAACAGAACTCCCAGTTCCCACATTGTGTGTGAGGTTTCCAAGACTTTTTTTGTTTATGTTAAGGCCAAGGATGTTTATTGTAAACAGGGTGAGATCAGAGACTTCGAAAGATATATTTAGTAGGGACCTCCACTCACATCCCATTCTTCGTCATTCATATACACCATTTCTTGCGTATCGCCACCTCTAATTACTGTTATACCGCATACATAATACAAACTGAAAACTCAAGGAGGAATAACCATCCGCGCGTAGCTACGTGTATTATATGAACCAGATACTTCAACATCATTCATGTTACAGCGCGGCGTTCACATATTGTCATATCATCTTATTTGATTCAATAGAAGCATGCCACCACACCTGATATATCACTAACACTGCATAAGAGCTTTCTGTTAATGCCTTCATACGCTGATTGAAGTCCATAAAACTAAATACAATTTTATTCTTCTTCTCCCGTGTTTCTCAATTATTGTGTTTCGTGCAAGCTTTTGATAACCCGACACATCCTCAGCCCTTTCCTAACACCGCGTTGTTCGATATCCAATCAAAGTCTTCAGTGACAAGATCGACGGCTCTTTCAATCAAAATGTGACAAGATTAGTATCCCAACGCGCATACTAGGATTACCTCTATAGATCCTAGAGTCCGCGAATGACCTTATCTTATATATAGGTATTAGTTGCTGCTGCGGCCTGGCGAGGGGCTCTGGAGGACTAGTGGAGGCTGGGCGGGTCTTAAGGGTGCTTTATTCCTCTAACTGTCTCACTATCCAATGCAAATCACAATGCTCGACCTGTTCTTGAGTCTTTTCATCCATAATTTCATCTGAATTGCCTGCAGATTACCGAGGAGGTGCTTCAACTGTGTCGGGCGAGGGGTGGTGGCGGCGAGTGGGTACCGGGGTGCCTGGTCGTCTGTGGCTAAATGGGAGCGCGTGAGTGCGCAGGAAATAGCGCAATTTTTTGGCATGAAGTGCTTTTGCGAACTGAGACAAGAACTCTTACACTATTGTCTCTAGTCTTGGGTATTAGGGTCTTGGGAGGTTGTTTTTGACTTGGTGGTCTGTAGGTGTTAGTAGTCAGAATTTTGCGTATGGTGTGTGCGTGTTGTGTCGAAAGAGTACTCGACTCACGTCCTATTATTCAGTTTGTTTACAAAAAGGTCGTACCTATTGCAGGCTGATTTGTCTATTAATTTTTGTATAGGGGGGCATGGCTCCCTGGGCTTTCCACTAATTGGGGGAAGCCTAAATTAAAGTAGATATCTTATATTATAATTATTATGTTTATTATATAGGATTACTACATGACTATTAAGTTTATAGCTTTATATATACAATTTACAAAACCACATATCTTGAAACATTAAATAGTATAGTATACTATATATATATTATATATAATATTTATTAGATGACTTCCTTTTTCGGACTTTGTCATGTTCTTGCTAACATTTTTAATTGCATTACATTTTCAGGTTCACCATAATTTCAGAATGAATGATGATATAAAAAAAAGAAATTAGCAAACTTTTAAATTTCCAAATTTGACTATTTTTGAAAAGGCAATTCCCACTGTATGATACATATTATAGTGATGCAGCAGATGTCATTTTTTTCGCAACCGCGGATGCGGATGTTTGAATTTAACATCCTGTACGCTCATCTTATATTATAATTTATATATAATTATTTATACTATATAGTATTGAATTAATTATATGTAGGTAATTAGGTTGCTTATATAGTTATATAGGAAAGGGGTATGTGGAATATAACTAGTGAGTAAGAAATAATTGATTATGATATATAGTAACAATTTGTGTGATTATTTATATATAAGGTTGTAAATATGATAATATATGGGTTGTAATAGAGTGAGGTGGGGTAGGGTGATGAGTTTTTTTTAGAGGGTTATCCGTGTGAGATAGTACTTGGTGTGAGAGCATTTCGGTGGGTTAGGACAAGAATTCACTTATTCGCAGTGTGAGTGAAATTTGATATTTAAAGAGTGTATATAGGTACCTGTAATGCGATGATAAAATGTGAATTTGAGTATAGTGACGTATACGTTGTGTTATACCTGCTAGTGGTATATTACATAATGTGGTTAAGATATAATGGTGAGGTGTGATTTATACCATAATAGTGGTGATAGGGGACAAGTGAAGGTTGTTTGTGTTATAAACATTTAATTGGGTCTGGAGATATAGGTCTCTGTATGGTGATAGGAGTGTTGATATGATGTATGAGTTGAAGTGGTCCGTGATTCGTTGCGTGTCTTGGATGTTTCAGTTTTCGTGATAGCGTGGAGTGTGGAATTTTGACACACTAATTTTAATGCGACGTTTCCTCTTTTCTTCGGCCTCTATCAGTTATTGGATTTAAGTGATATAGCCTTGTCAAAAACTTGAGATATGAGCGTTCCATGATATAGTAATATTAGAGAGTTTGTGTATGTGTTATTTTCCTAATTTTATGTAGCATTATTGGCCTTTATCTTACCCTTGTTTCTGGGGCAGTGAACGTGCTTGGTCTGCAAGATGTGGAAAACTTTTACGGTATAGTAAATAAAAAATGTAAGTTTTCTTCGTATTTCTAGTTTTTCTCATATGGTTATATTAGAGTGTGGAGTGTTCTTTCTGTACACTCTGAAGAAGACTTTTCCTCGCTGTAGAAGCAAAAGAAAGTTCAATGGATTTCAGCAATGGTTTCGCTAACAGATTGTAAATTGTGTGTCTGTTTCTGTAATAGTTTCCTTTACTATTGGCTGGTGAATTTATGCCTTGTGCAGCATTTTCAATCACATAGGCGATATTAAATATAATTTTAACCTCTGTGACTACGTGGGTTAAGAATTTGGTTTTGTATACTAGATCTCAGGAAGTGCCTATTGCAGATGCATAATCGTTTTTCAGATTTGGAATCTATTATTTATCTCCAGTATAAGTGTCTCTGTCACTTTGAAAGTCCCTTACTTTTTAATAGAAGTATTTAGCACAGCTTTCATCGTTCACTAGGAATCCGTCTGACAAATAGAATTTTCTGATCTAATAGTTTTAGTTACCTCTTCAAAGGTTTAAGAAGAGTAATACATTTACCTAAAATCTTATTATCATCACCTGTCGGGCTTTCACCTTTGGTGTTGTTTCGTAAGCATAAGGGAAGACAGCTTCATTCATTTCTCATCCTCTCAAGCATGTAAAAACTACTATTCCAAACGAGTCTGAACATCTTACGTTACAGAAAGTTAGAAACTTTAGTCTATAATTCATATGAAACTATCGATAATCCCAAAAAATATCGCTAGATGCGGATAGAGAAAATGTGCAGTGGAGGTGCGGATATCCGCTCATCTTCTAATATTATATATATATATATATAGTATATTATCTATATTATATATATATATATATTATTACTATATATCTATATATATATATTATATTATATTATTACTATATATATTATCATATATATATATATAGTAATATATTATTGCGAGTTTAGCACATATAATATTGTGTTACCAGGGTACGGGACGGGGACTCCACTCAAATGAACCCCCGACCCCCCGCCCCCCCCCCCCCGATCTACTCTTTCCCAACCTCCGACTTAATGAAAGAGATTTTTACACAGGATTATATACTTTTTGCACTGTATTTGAAAATTTCAATATTAATAAAGGTTGTGCTTTAGAAACATCAATATTTCTGCCTTTTCTGTCTGTTTCTGCTAGTGTTTATTCTTTTATCTTTATTAGCTCAGCATTGTAAATACTCTCTCACTTGGAAACTAGTTGGAGGCAGGCCAAGTATTTCTTGCATTTATTAAGCGTGGGTAAAATTTATTGCTTAACTATACCACCAACTGTAGGATCATTTTTGTTCTAGTCGTTTTTCTTGTGATAGTTTTCAATCATTTGGCGCTTCATCTTTTGGTAATGCGTGCGTTTCTTCCATCACTACTGGACTGTAGAAATTCTTTCAGTGAATCTGTTATTGATTTACTTCAAGGAGCTGTTGGTTCTGTAGATTTCGGTTTTTTTCTTTTTAATGGGTGGCAAATTAACAGACTGTTCAGATTGAAGCTTTTCAATTGCAACACAAATGTTAAAAATTTTAACTTGTTCTAATATTTGTTACAAAAAACTTGCCTTTCTAACGGGGATCTAAGTAAGTTCCAATAGTAGAAGTCATATAATTTCCACAAAACAAGCGTTTTTTAACTAGCTCTAGTTTTATACATCCTTACATTCTTTTTAAACCGTCATCATTTTGATTTGAAGATGGTTCAAAATGCTTCCTTAGCGTTGAGATTAATGGCATTTCATCGGAGACAGAAGCTGTAGAGGCGCAGATTTTTTTTTGCATCCCTAATATCATGTGACTGTTGACTCAATTATTATTGAACACGCTGTGAGATCAGGAGTCATAATTACACAGTTGTTTCGAGTCCCATGTCTCTCATCTAAAGTTTGCGTTCAGTATTCATACTACCATTTTTTTTATTATAAAATTTTTACCAAAATCACGACAATGACATCCGCGCAACTCCGCAGGATAAAACGCGCATGCGGTCTTTTAATTAATGTGCGGATGCGGATGTTAACCTGCAATCATATTCATAAGGCTAAAAATCTTATGAAACATTCGTAAATTTAATTAAAAATACATAATCACATTTAATACAACAATATATAAATACATTAAAATTTTATAAAAAAAAATGCAAACTTTTTTAAATTTTGAGAACTAATGAGTTAGAAAAGCAATGTTCGCTCATTATAATAAAGATAGTTATAGGAATGGATGTGATACACATCATATAAATTAAAAAATAGACATTCTGGCGAGACCGAAGAAAAGTTGAAAGAAATGACTAGACTCCATACGTCAGAAGAGAATTGGCTTGTGTGAAACCCTCCTGATACGGATACGTAATATTCTTAAGAGAGACAAACACCTAATGTAGCAAGCACAAAAGGTGCTCTGAAGTAGTTCTAACTCCGCCTCAGCTCACCTAACCAATTAGAATCATCTGCTTGTCCAATTAGCAATAAAAGAAAGATCAAAGAATAGTTGCTCGAAGTCTGCCTAACGTATAGTACAAGGTTGAAGATTTAAGCTTTCAAAAATGTAATGTGGAAGACCTTTGTCAAGTAGATAGGTTAAAAATAAATGAATTTATTGAGAACCTGAATGTGACGACAAAGCTAAAGGTGAAGTTAGGCAGGTCGTTCAGCTCACACGTAAGCCATCTGGGTTGCAAATCGTGACCTATTACTTGCACGTCTGGTTTGGGGGGTTGCCTTCGAAAAATTTTGAAAAAAAAATAGTGATAATTCGGGATAGAGAACTAGCAGCATAATAGATCAGTAGAAGACAGCGAGGATTTTAGAGAGCAGGACATAAAGTCGTCGTGTGGATCAAGACGGGGACAGGATATTCTGAAAGTGGAACAGGAAAAGGCGTTAACGAGAATAAGGGGTGCCAAAATTGAATATCCTACACTGATTGCTAGAACAATCTAGGCATATTCTATCAGATAAGCGCCGCTGGGGAGAATGATGGATAGCACACACACGGGTGTTGAACTTACAAGAAAAATAATAAGAGATAGAGATACGAAAGACAAATAAATCACTTTCTTCATCGAAAGGATTCCACACGTACAACAACACAAAAAAGATTCATCAAAGCCGAAGAATAAGAACTAAGGTAAGAGGAAGGAAAATTCGATAGGGATTCCACACGTAGACAAACAAAAAGATTCATCAACAGAAGGAATTAAAAACTAAGGGTCAGAGGAAGGAAATTCGAAGGGAAGTTCACCGTACAAAACAAAAAAGATTCATCAAAACAGGAAGAATAAAGAACTAGGTCAGAGAGAAGGCAAATTCGAAGGGATTCCTACGTACAACACAAAAGATTCATAAGCCGAGAATAAGGAACTAAGGTCAGAGAGAGAGGAACATCTGAAAGGAATTCCACACGATACAAAACAAAGAAAGATTCTCAAAAGAAAATAAAGAACTAAGGTCGAGAGGAGGAAATTCGAAGGGATTCCCACGTTACAACAACACAAAAGATTATCAGCCGGAAGAGATAAAGAACTAAGGGTCAGAGAGAAGGAAATTTCGAAGTATTCCACACGTACAACAACACAAAAAAGATTCATCAAACCGAAGAATAGAAGGAACTTAAAGGGTCAGAGAGAAGGAAATTCGAAGGTTCACACGTATCAACAACACAAAATAGATTCATAAACCGAGAATAAGAACTAAGGGAGAGAGAAGGCAATTCGAAGGGTATTCACACGTCAACAACAACAAAGCTTCATCAATCGAAGAATAAAAATAAGGTCAGGAGAAGGAAATTCGAAGGGATTCCACACGTACAACAACACAAAAAAGATTCATCGAAAGAATAAAGAACTAAGGGTCAGAGAGAAGGAAATTCGAAGGGATTCCACACGTACAACAACACAAAAAAGATTCATCAAGCAGAAGAGCAGAGAAATAAGGGTCAGAGAGAAGGAATATTGAAGGGATCCACACGTAAAACAACAACACAGCAAAAAATTCATCAAGACCGAAGAATATAAGTAACTAAGGGTCAGAGAGAGGAATTACGAACGGTGATTCCAACGTACATACAACAACAAAGAAGATTTCATCAAAGCGAAGAATAAAGAACTAAGGGCTTTGAGAGAAGAAACGATTTCCAGTTCGGACATTATTTACAATAAGTCATCCTGACGGAATCAGACATAAGTTGAAAAAATTATGAAGTCCAAAATTCACTTTAAGTATTGAATATTGGTGGATAAATAGAGTGAAAAAGAAATACGTGCACAATAGTTGAGGGTGAGGGTTTAAATAGGTCTGCTCTTTTTCACACAGGTGAAAAAAAACAACCTTTCAGAACAGAATGACTAGTGAAGCTTAAGTCAAGACTGCTCAAGAATTTGGGTTAAAATAATAGGAACATGCGTGTTTACGAATCAATTGTCCCAGAATCATTTAAGAATAACTGAATGATTCAGCCCCACGTGGTTGATGTATGAAAGCAACTACTCGTCCAAGTGTACCGAGACTCAGGCATGTGTTAATGAGATCTCAGTCTGTGACACTGAGATAGTCATGTGTACACTGAAGATCAGTCATGTGTAACTGAGATCATAAATAAATCAACATTTAAATAAGAAATGCAAAGCTGAATGAGAAGCAAATATTAAAATAAACTGGGAAGTATTGTTCCATTGGGAAATCAGTTAGTTAAAAACATTTTTAAATATTACAATAAGAAGAAACAAATTTAAAGAAAATCTAAATTAAGAGGTACAAAATTAAATCTTTTTTATAGCTTTTAAACCTTCGAAGTGAATAATTATAATAGTTGATAAAAAAAACTTATAACTTTTTCTAAGAGGTTTTACATTTATTTTTGCGGCGCAGAGTCGAAAAGATTTGTCCTGACATGAACGATCATCGCCACTTAAATCAACTTAATATTCTTGTGATTTACTTTTTTTTATTTCTTTTTAACTTTTTTTTAAGTTTCATTTTACTTTTTTTCCTTTAAAGTTTATCCCAATTTGTGTCATTATTTCGGTCCAATTCTAATGCCTTTAAGTTCTCCTATTTAGTCATTTATTATTTAGAAGGAAAACTTTTTTTAAAAATCATCAGATTTCATTTTATTTCAGATGTACGAGTCTCACTCCACTCTCGTTCCCATACGGTTCATCAGGCTTTCATTCAATTCGGTATATAAAAATGTTATAATTTTCTTTACTTGTAATTTTAACATTTTCTGTGTTCAATAGTTACTAATTAAATGGAAGCACGATTTGCTGTTCAGGAGAGTGTGGATGAAGGTCAATTTGAAAAGGAAGAATCACCACCTCCCCAATGACTTACCAGAAAAAATGAAAGGTCAATTGAAGGTTAGCCAGCTCCGAATGCCCAAACTATCTCCTCAAGAACAGCTTTTTTTATTAATTAATAAATAGCAACGCATTAAGAGTGGAAATCTCGGCTATTCATACGCTCATTAGATTAGTAGTTCTTTCTTTTTTTGTCTTTCTTATCGAGCAATGAGACATGGTACAGAAATTGTCTCAAAAAGGCTATTCTTATAACATTTATATGTTAACTGTTGGTTTTGATTTTATTTAAATTTAAAAATTTAAAAATTTAAAAAGAGAAATGCTGATGAGATAATTTCATTAGGATAAGAGAAGTAGATAAATCTGTAATGATCAGGGAAGGAAAGAAAATAACATAAATTTATCACAATGAGGAAAAATTTATACACTCAAAAAAAAAATGACAAAGAAAAACATATTTTATAAAATTAAGCTGATTTTCAGGAAAAATCTAAAGACAACTAAGTTGGGCAAAATACCTTTAATTAATTCTTTGTCACTCAACTTGTTGAATCGCAACAACGAAACTGTTGACTAAAGTGTTGGGAGGGTTGTGTGGGAGCTGAATGATATGTAATTTTGTGGATCTTTGTGTGTGTGAACAGAAGATATATTAGGTCATAAATTGTTCATAAGAGATTTTGAGATATTTGCTTAAAATAATAATAAGATCAAAATCAAATAAAAATATTTATTTCTCAAATGGTATTTTACATAATACTTATCAAATAAAAATAGCAATTAAATTTAAATAAGACAATAGACAGAAATGGGCTACTATTCGGAGACATTTTCTCCTTTGATGCCATGAAGTATATTATCGGTTTTCATATTCAATTTTTTTAATTCGAGTAATTTATAATTAAAAAAGTTAAATATAAATGAATAATCCTTAACCCAAGTAAGCTAGATAATACAATAATCAATAATTATAGTATAATAATAATAATAATAATAATAAAAATAAATAATAATATAATAATATAATCATATAAATAAATAATTATCATATAATAATAATAACGATAGTGATGAAAAATGGGAATGGTATGCCATGGTATGCATTGGGGTGTTCGGGAGGGAATTGAGAATGGTGCGGAAAGGTGATTGATTCTGTGAGGAGAGAGGTTGTGGTGTAAGTGAAAAGTATGATTGATGTACATTTGTGAGAGAATGTTGAAGTAGCTGTTGGATGTTAATCAAAGTGAGGGGTTAGGATGGGATCTATCGATCATTGTATGTTTTGATTATTGTAATTAAGTTCCAGTGGGGGCGTGAGATGGAGAGGAGGTGGAAAGGGAAGAAAGTGGTAAATAGAGTGAGAATAGTGAACAAGGTAATAAGATAGTAGTTTAACGAGCGCTCGCAGGTCAGGTAGAAGTGTCAGTGGAAGTGTGTACACGAAGTTGAAACTGAAAAATCTGAAGCAAATGAAGGAAGCGGTTTTAAGCAGTGCAAAAGAAGTTAATGGACTTGCTAAAGTAAGGAGTAAGAATGTTTGGAATGAATGGTGGAATGAGAGGTGATGCAAGCGGCTAAAAGTAAAAAGGAAGCGCGTTGAATAGTATCTATAAAAGCCATGATGATGTCGAAAGAGAGATTGTTTGGATTACATAAGGAGAAAAAGGAATGTAAACGATGCATGACGTTGGAGGAAAAAAAAAAGAGTAAATTGAAATATACTGAAGAAGGGAAATGGGATTTACAATGGAATAGGAAGCTATTCTTGGAAGGAAGTGAGAAAGGTTAAATGAGAATAAGGGGAATCTGCTTGGATAATGACCTTCACCGTGGTTATATCGGAATGAAGGGTTATCTCCTGGGTTCACGCTACAACCGTACTACTCAAAACCCGACATTACCCTATTATGCTGCTTTCTTCTCGCCTTGCCAAACTCACATTTCACTCTGCCAAACTCACTTTCCTTCAGACATTTCTTTACTGACTCAATAACTTTTTCTGTCATCTCCATGCAAACTCATCACTATACAATCGCTTAACCAACTGACATCATCTATCCTTTCCATATGACAAACATCTAAGGATCACATTATTTCTCATACTACAGTTTCTTCAAAACCTACATACAATCCTAACACCTTCATTCTCTTTTATCAAGATCTTCTCACACTAAAACGCCCTAATAATTAGTTGAAACAGTATTGTATGAAATATTTTATTCTTAACTACATAATAATTTTAACTATTATACTTAACAACTGTTACATCTGCTCCCAGGAAAACTTAACTGCACTTAAGAATTTGTCTTTTATATCACGGATTTATTGCACCAGCACTTACTACCATTTCATAACCTTCCTACTATACACTGATATCGTTCCTTTTTCATCCAATATTTAGGCTAAATATATTAAACCTCAATATTGTTCAATTTGCACACCATCAACATGATCCACACGGTTCCTCACTCACTACAATATTTACGTTTTATTATCTATCTTATTTCTATCTCTCATCATCTTATTTCAATCACAATAACATCTCTTAATCCTTAAACTCTTCAGCATTCACCACACAAAACTAATCAAAGCGTACAATTAGCAGGAGAACCTCATCTTTCCATTTATCATTCAGTCTTAACACGTTTCTACCACCCCTGGCTCAACTTCTTTCATCACCATCCTAAACAAGTTAATAGCCAAGGAAGACATTACTCAAGTTGCCCTGCCTCCTTCCAGTATTGAAATATTAAACGATTTTAGGTCTCAACTATATTATTCTTACATCTTGCTTCACTATCAGCATAACATACTTGATTCCATTCAAAAGCATACCACAACACATTGATTATCACTAACATTGCCCACAGAGTTTCCTATTAAGTGGTATTACGCCTGCTGCATTGTATAAACAAATACAATAATAGATTCTTCCTGCACATTCTCTGTATTCATCATTTGTTTCAATGTGAAGATTCTATATGCACATCCTCTACAACTTATAAATGCACTTTTTCTTCACCAATAAGTCCTTCATCATTGGTTCTTTTTTCAACCAACATATATCTCCTACAACACTCAAGTAACTAATTCCCCTATAATTCTTTAGCAGTTTTCCTTATCTACTTATCACTTAATATATGGTCCATTATCGCTTTCCGCAATCCTTCGAAAATATAGCTCATAAAAGGTTTGTTACAACACTTCGTTCCAGTAATCACAAATCTCGTCTCCATTTTTGCTCATTTCACCAATAATTCCATATTATGTATTTCAAAAATTACCATTTTCACTTCTCACCTCACTCACCTTATTCTTAACCTTTCCCAATTATTTTTTCACTTCTTACAGCCGGATCAAAGGTTAAGAGAAACAGGTGAAGTTAGTGAAGAATTTCAGATACCTGGGGAACATAATAAACAGCAGAGGAACATAAATAAACAGCCAAGGAGAGGCCAGAGTGGGCATGTAGAAGGAAAACTAAACAATGTAAAGCAAGAATAGTTTTTCTTCCTGCATCTGGACAAATTTGCAATCTCGGACCCAGGGATAGCCAAAAAAGAGACAAGTAGAATTTTTTGACAATGTTAAACAATCAAGAATCCAAGCGTTAACAATGTGGAATGCAGGTTTTAGGGGAAAATGACGGCAGAAGCAAACAAAAAAAAATCAAAATTTGTTGGAGAGAGAGAGAAGAGAAGAGAGAGAAGAGAGAAGAAGGAGAGAGAGAGAGAGAGAGGAGAGAAGGAGAGAGGAGGAAACGAGGAAACAGAGAGAGAGAGAGAGAAGGGAGAGAGAGGAGAGAGAGAGAAGAGAAGAGAAGAAGAGAGAGAAGAGAGAAGAGAGAGAGAGAGAGAGAGAGAGAGAAGAGAAGAGAGAGAGAGAGAGAAGAAAGGGAGAGAAAGAGAGAGAGAGAGAGAGAGAGAAGAAGAAGAGGAGGAGATGAGAGAGAGATGAGAGAGAAGAGAGAGAGAGAGGGAGAGAGAGAGAGAAGAGAGAGAGAGAGAGAAGGGAAGAGAGAAGAGGAGAAGAGAGAGAGAAGAGGAGAGAGAGAGGAGAAAAGATGAGAGAGAAGAGAGAGAGAGAGAGAGAGAGAGAGAGAGAGAGAGAGAGAGAGAGAGAGAGAGAGAGAGAGAGAGAGAGAGAGAGAGAGAGAGAGAGAGAGAGAGAGAGAGAGAGAGAGAGAGAGAGAGAGAGAGAGAGAGGAGAGAGAGAGAGAGAGAGAGAAGAGAGAGAGAAGAGAGAGAGAAGAGAGAGAGAGAGAGAGAGAGAGAGAGAGAGAGAGAGAGAGAGAGAGAGAGAGAGAGAGAAAGAGAGAGAGGACTAAAATGAACTAAGTAACAGGTATGAAATACTAATGGTCACTAATTTGATCTT
>JABUQX010002283.1:0-10000 GCA_015478945.1 Trachelipus rathkii | reverse complement strand
CTTTTAGTTTAATACCTTTAGAGAGAACATACATTTGGAGTTTAAACCTTGGCGGAAGATACGAATAAATGAGGGGATATGGAAAACTATTTTTTGAATTTATAACAGGGAGAATAACAAAGGAAAAAATTGCAGGTATTCTACTAGAGTTCGATTGAAGAAATGCACAGGTAAATCGTGAGAAACAAAGGGTGCACAGGGTAATATAAACGTGGATTAGGGACTCTTTCTGAGCTTTTGCTCTTCGTACTGGCGATGACGTATTCTCTCGCCTTTTACAGAATTTTAGAATAAAAACAGCTTCACGCCTAGTTTAGCTTTATTAAAGCAGCCTGCAAAGGCTATTGTTTTTTCTATCCTGTTAAGGTGGTTAGAGATGTAGATTGCTTCTTTAAATTTTAGAAAGAAATCGACAGAAATTTGATTTTGATCAAGTGAAGTTATTTTTGAGGTTTTGCAATTCCTAGAATTGATTCAAGTTTCGCTTGCACAAACATCACTTTTCTCTCTATTATATTTCCTTTGGAAACTTCAGTCAAAAGATCTCAAAGAACTTTCTCAAATTTAAACAAGCTACTTCTTTGGGCACCAAAAGAACCTTAGAAAATCCTGAAAAGTTTTTTTGAATCTTCGTTAGGTTTAAAAACGTCAAGCATCTGAATATTACTTATTAATTTGAAAAAGTATTTGATATAGCTAATGATGGATTTTTCTTCGCTAAAAAAGGAAACCTTCACGTAAACATTATTACTGTTCATTCGCGGAAGCGTAAAGTTGTTTTTTACTTAAAAAAATCACTTTTTCTACGACATAAGGAAAACTTACGTAAAACATTTTGTGTTTAATCTGGGAGTGTAGCGTGTGTTGTTTATTGGGTTAAAAAGAGAAACGGAATCTTACGGATTGTTAAAACAGAACCATACCTGAGATTTTCCACTAGGAAAAACGAAAAAGCTTACGTACCACTCGATATTTTTTTAATGTCGGAGCTAATATGTGGATTTTCTTTACGCTAATAAAAGGTGAAACCTCACGTAAAATTTTACTGAGTTCTTCGAGAAACAGAGTACAAGTTATGTACCTAAGAAAAGATCACTTTTTCCAAGACATAAGGAAAAAACTTACGTAACATTTGTGTTATTGAGTGTAGCGGTGGTGGGTTTTTTAAAAAAAAGAAACGAGAGTCGTTGACGGATTTTTAAAACAAACCCTACGTGAGAATTTGCCCCATTAAGGAAAAACGAAAAACTTACGTTTAATTTTTATTCGAGCTAATAGGGATTTGTATCTTAGCGCTAAAAAGGAGGAAAACCTCAGAGGGTAAATATGTTAACTGGTTCTTCGAAGCGTATAATGATTCTTACTAAAACTAATATTCATTTTTGCACGATCATAACGAGAAAAGGATCTTAATCCATAACAGTATGTGTTAATCTGCCAGGGTCAGCCGTGTGGTTTTTCTAACAAAACTAGACCATACTGAACATTCTTACACCTGTCTTATTTTAAAAACAAACTCCTACGGATAATTTCTCATTAAAGAAAACGAAAAAACTTACGGTATAGTGACTTATTTGTGTGGGATTCGAGCAATATGGATCCTCTTTCTTACACGTGGGTTTTAACACGCGGTGATATTAAAAAGGAGTGTATATTAACTCAGGGTATCAACGAGATTCGAAGATTCCTCACTGAAATTTTAGCTGGTTATTAAAGGTGGTCCGAGAACGCAGTTCACTAAGTCATATAAGGGTTATAAAACAACATTCAGCTATATTTTCTTCCACGACATAAGGAAAAAACTTACGTACATTTGTTGTTATTGAGGGTAGCGTTGTAGTTTTTTCTTGTACCTTAAAGAAAGAAACGAAATGCTTACGGATTTTAAACAAAACCCTACAGTGAGAACCTTCCTCCCATTATTTAACGAACTTATCGTAAATTTTTAGTTCATCTGAGGCTAATCATAGGATTTCTCTACGCTATATATAAAAAGGAAGAGCGGCTCTCTACTTATATTTATTGGTGGACGTGGGTTATCAAGTTCGAAAACGTAAAGTTTACTCGCTCTGAAGATATATTAACTCACTGGTATTGTTTTCGCAAGGGTATCGACATAAGGAAAAAACTTACGTAAATTTGTGTTAATGTGAGGGTAAGCACGATGGTTAGTGGATTTTGTTGTTAAAGACCGAACGAGAGACTTCATATATCTTACGGGACCTTTTAAAACAGAGAGCGCGTGAGAGCGAAGAGCAAGGTTTCGCATTGAGAGATACAAAGCGCACAAGTAAATGCTGTATCTCGGTATTAGAAACGCAGTCATATTTATACCTAGTAGCCGTACGTTTATTATGAATTTCTCGTGTTTAGACGTGCTACAAAAAGGATAACCACTTAACCTCGTCTCAGACGTAAACTAATCATTTTATAAGGGCTGGTTCAAAAGAGGTTCATTCGGAACGTAAAAGGTTGGTGTACATTTAAAAAAAATCACTTATTCTCACGCAACACTAATAAAAAGGACACACAAAGGTTACGTAAGCTAATTAACTTTGGTGTTAAATCCGTAGAAGTCGCTAAGGCACCAGGCAGGTCGCGCTAGAGTGTGATTCTTCTGTAAAAAGAGAAGACGAAAAGCTCTGTGGTACCGAGATTTTATGTGAGATACAACGAAATGAGACACAACGAACAGACATATTCTTCTAGGCACAAAAGAGGTTTAGATGAGGAGTCATAGTAATTTCCATTTATTCAAACTACGTGGTAATGTCTTAAATACACCTCTTAATATGCGTTAATTGCAATTACATTTGGTTTTGTATATTTCCGCATGTAGTCTTTTCAAATATGGTCGTGATTCTTTCTAGTGACGCTAAAAAAGGAAAATCCCAAAGGGCACGAGGGGAATAATGGGTTGTTACACACGGGCCCTTAACTGTTTATAAATTTCTTAATAACATGGAAGAAACACTAGAAAGCATGAGAATTTGTGGTGAGCACTCTCCTAAAAAATTCAATTTTTCCCACGAGAAGCAGGAAAATTAAAAAGAAATAGAGTTCAATTAATACGTTATATAAATATGAGTTTAATTATTTGGTCGCTGAAACTATGAAGTTGTAATAGCTGGTGGGCCGGTGGTGCCGGTTATGAGTTCAAAAAGAAGTTGAAACGGGAGATCTTACGGATTGGCTGGGTTTGACAAAAAAATTGGAAATTTACTCTCCTCGCGCTCCACCGCTACCATATAAGAAATTTATCGATACGATAAGAATAGAAAGATGTGCTACAATATCATACTTAACGTAATATGTTTTTTATTCCGAGGCGTGAGAAGTTGTGAATTCTCATTGTTGAGGAGTTTTCTGAAATCTCAACCCGACAAAAAAAAAGTGAAGAAGTTATCTTAAACTGTTTGAATATATTCTGGTTCCATTCGAACGTAAAAGTTTTGTTAACTTAAAAAAATCACTTTTTTCCTTAGCGACACCCGTCTTGAAGGAGGGTGAGAGAGAAATTACACACCCCTTTAACGGTAAACAATTAATGATGATAATATGAAGGGATAAGAGGAAGAAAGTGTAAAGGTTTTGTTAAGACAAGAATATCTGTTAGAACAGTCTAACGGAGATTTCGATATAAAAAAGAACGACACCTATGCGGTTAAAGGAAGTTTATCCAATTAGAAGAAAAGAACGAAGAGGAAACGGTGAATAACGTAAGATAATATAGTATATGGATTCGAGCTTATCATATGGACTTCTTAATCGCTAAAAAAGGAAAACCTCACGTAAATTTTACTGGTTCATTTTGAACGTAAAGGTTACTGAAGGGAACAGGGGATGGAATCTCATACATGATAGTTGACTGGTATGGTGTCAGGCGACTGACATACAGGAAAAAACACGTAACATTTGTGTGTAAATTGAGTGTAGCGTGTGGTTTTTGTTAAAAAAGAACCGAATCTTACGGATTTTAACAACCTTACGTGAGAAATTTTCCATTAAAAAACGAAAAACTACGTAATATTTTTATTCGAGCTAATATGGATTTTCTTTAGCTAAAAAAGGAAAACCTCACGTAAAATTTAACTGGTTCATTCGAACGTAAAGTTTACTTAAAAAAAATCACTTTTCCAACGACATAAGGAAAAAACTTACGGGTAGAGCCGATACATAACTGTGTTAAGAGTGTATGGCGTAGAGTTGGTTTGCTTAGGAGAGAAAGTTAACGACATGCTTGATTCGGCGCGAGAATTTTTAATAAGGCTAAAACCACACACTTAGCGTGAGACTATTAATCATTTCATTAAGTTGGGAAATATCGAAAAAGATAGTTACGTTAAAATATTTTAGTTATTCGAGCTAATTTATGTGATTTTCTTTACAGACTCTCTTAAAAACAAGGAAAAACCTCACGAGTAAAATTAATCTTCTACTTATGGTTGGCGATTATCCGAGAGTCTCCGCTAAGTTTTCCTAAAAAAGATCACTTTTTCCAACGACATACAGCGAAAAAACTTAAAACAGTCTATCACATTAAATAGATGTAATTGGTAGTAGTGTTAGCGTGATGTAGGCCTCTTTGCTCACAATGAAAATGAAACGAAATCTTAGCCGTACGATTTTTAAAAAACAAACCCTACTGAAAATTTCCATTAACGAAACGAAAACTTACGTGAGAATATAATATTAATTGACAGAGGAAGCTAATAGGATTTTCTCTCGGACGGCGTAAGGAAAAAATGAAAACCGCAAGGATCCCAATCACGTATATAATGGTTATTGGGTTCATTTCAGATTATAGTAATATGTTCAATTCTGGAAAGTTTTAATAATATTTCAGCCATACGACATTAGGAAAATCTCTGTGTCTCGTTAAAAATATTGTGATATAAAATACATCAAAACCTTTATATTAGCTACTTATTAAAATTCTTCAATATCGAGGTTTGCGCAGCGTGTGGTTTTTGTTAAAAACGAAACGAAATCTTACGATTTAAAACAAACCCTACGCTGAGAATTTCCAATTAGACGAAACCAGCGAACCAAGAATTACGTAATATTTTTATACGAGCTAATATAGAGGATTCGTCTGCTCTTTCCCTAATATAGGAAATCCATCAAAGTAATATTTTCACTGCGTCGGGTACAATATCGACAGTCAAAGTTTTTAAACCTAAACAAAAGGTGCGACCTTGTATATAGACCACGCAGGGCCCGACAGCGTACACAAGTAAGATAAAACTTACGATAACATTCTTGGTGTTAATTGGCAGGTGTAAGCGTGCTGATTTTTGTTAAAAAGAAACGGAAATCTTTACGGATTTATAAAAAACACAAACCCTTACCCGTATAGATTTTGGCGGCTCACAATTAAAGAAAACGGATTAAACACATATTAAACGTAATATTTTTTATTTGCGAGCAAACAAGAATTGTTTTAAATATAACTTTATCGCTTATTTATAATGTGTAAAACATCGGATTCTGTTAAAAAATTTATACTTTTCAGGAGTTTTCTCTCATTCATACGATAAATCGTAAAGCTTACTAGAAAAATCACTTTTTCCACGACATAGGAGGACACGGAGAGGAAACTTTTACTCGTAATACTACATTTGATAGTTAATTGAGTGCAGAGTGTTGGTTTTTTTAGTTAAAAAAGAAACGAATCTTATAATCTATAAGATTTTAAAACCTAAACTAAATCTTCTCTTTACGAATTGTAATGAATTTTTTCTTAATATAAGTTATACAAAGGAAACGACAAATCTTACGTAAGTATTTTTATTCCCGAGCTAATTATGGGTTGCACTTCTTTATCGTTTATAAAATATATTTGTTGAGAATATTCAACGATAAATATACTCTACATTAGGTTTATTTCGATATGCTCAAGAGTTTTTACTAAAAAAAATCACTTTATAAACAAGCCTACCTAATATTAGGAAATAAAACTTACGTAACACTTGTAATTAATCTGAAGTGTAGCAGTGCTTGTTTTTTTTGTTACAAAAGAAACAGGAGATCTCATTTCGGATTTAGTTACAGGGCAACACACCCTAATTAGCCCCAAGAGGGGCCCCTCTCACTTCACCCTACGTGGAAATGTGTCCATATATGACGGGCAAACCGTTTAAATAAACATTACGTGGATTCATTATTTTTAATTTCGAGCTAATATTGGATTTAAATATTTTAATGGCAATTAAGTTTTTAATTTAAAATTAAATCGATTGGTGTCTGCAAGGGGGTCCACAGCAATAAAATTTTTTTACCACTGGTAAATTCAATCATCTTAAAGGTATATTGATTTTTAATATGTTAGAAAAATTTTGAGGACAACAGAGCACTAAATGAGTGTAGAAGTGCTCGGTTCTGGTTAGATTAACAAACACATGAATCCTGACGGAGAGTCTTACGGATTTTAGAAACAAGCCCTAACGTGGTGATTTCACTTAAGAAACAAAACTTATTAGCTTCCTTGTGCTCCCAAATTTTCGTCTTTTCTACTTACGCTAATTATAAAGAGAAACTACGGGCGAACAGTAATAAAATTATACTAAGGTTCAATTATCGGGTAATTGTTTACAATACCTCAAAAAATCAACTTTTTCCACGACATAAAGATGAAAAAAATCATTTAAAACGTTTGCCACATCGGCATTATTGAGTGTAGCGGATGGTCTTTGTTAAAAAAGAAACGAATTTACGGCATTTTTATTAACACAACCATATACATAAATGACAATCAAATTTGATAAAGTAAATAAACGAAAAACTTAACTAAGGTATAATATTATTTTATTATACTGAGAGCTAATATGGATTTTTCTTAATGCTAAAAAAGGAAATATATCCATCACGTAAAATTAATTACTGTGATTTCAATTTCAAACGTAATTAAAGTTTTACTTAAAAACTTATTTTATCCTAAAGAGAAAAAGAAATAAAACTTACGTAAACATTTGTGTTATTGAGTGTAGCGGGCGTTAGTTTTTGTTAAAAAAAAGAACAAATAATAATTAAGCTTCGATTTATTTAAAAACAATAAACCCTACGTGAGAAATTTTCCATTTAAGCTAGGATGTTCCTTAACGTAATATTTTTATTCGATGCCTAAATATGGATATTTACTTATGCTAAATAAAGGAAAACCTCACTGTAAAATTCTTATACTAGATTCATTCGGAGCATACGTATAGAGACTATCATTACACTAATAAAAAACTCACTTATTTCTCACGCACATAAGGAACAAAAACTTCGGTATATAAAGTTTGTGTTAATTATGATGTTAGCGGATAGTGGGTTTTTGTTTTATATAAAATAGAAACGAATCTTACGGAATTTTAAGGAGGGACAAACGGGGACGCTAGTTCCATGACAATAAATAATCATCATCTAGGAAATGGACGTAAAAACTCGACGTAATATTTTTTTTAAATTTTCCCGTATGAAAATATGGATTTTCTTAGGCTAAAAAAAGAAAGGTCTCTTAGATACGTTAAAACTTTATATCCGTGGGTCATTCGACACGCTAAAGTTTTACTTAACAACAAATCACTGGGTTGTTCGCAACGACATAAGGGCGGAGAAAGCGTTAACGTAAAATTTGACCTGTTTTATATCTGGGTGATGTGTTAAGCATGTGTGAGAATCTCTATTATGTTTTAAAAAAGAGAAACGAAAAGGGATCTGGAAACGGAAGATTTTTTTATAATGAAACAAACCTAACCTCGAGCATTTTCCAACTAGGATAAAACACAGTAAAACTTAACTGTAATATATAGGTGTTTTTATTCATCTATAATGGGACTCTATTCTTACGCTAAAAAAAAGTGGTTTGAAACCTTCACGTAAAATGTACACACTAAGTATCTTTACTGAACTTGTCAAGAGATTTATTATCACATAAGGAAATAAAAATTTTCACGACTTTTTTCCTTAAGCATAAGGAAAAACTGTGACGTTATAACATTGTGTTAACATTTGTAAAGTGTAAGCGCTCGGGATTATTCTTATATTAAAAAAAAGATAACGAGCGGAGATCTTTATGGGCGGAATTTTAAATAATCTCTCAAAACCTCGAACGTTGAGATTTCACCTATTTAAGAGAAAAACGAAAAAATTACAGTATAGAGTATATTATGATTAGGGGAATTATTTTGGAATCGAGCATAAGGTGACGAGGTAAGTTAAGATTATTGTAATGCATAAAAATTAACAGCGTAAATATAGAAGAAACGCTTTAACTTCTAAGTAAAATTTTACTATGGTGGAGTTTGGTGATACGTCACAAGCTCATACTCTAATATTTAAAAAATTATACATATTACCACGACTATAAGGAAAAAACTTAACGTAACTACCTTTTGTGTATTAATTGATGGGTAGCTTGTGTGGTCTCCTTTTGTTTAAAAAAAGAACGCAATCTAACGCGAGAAATTTTAATTTTTAAACAAAACGCCTAAAGGGAATAAGACGTGAGAATTATTACCATAAGAAAACGAAAAACTTACGTAATGTATGATTTTATTCGACGCTAATATGGATTGTTCTTACACTAATTATAAAATAAGGAAAACCTCACTTTATAAATTTACTTGGTTCATTCGAACAAGTAAAGATTTCATACGTTAAAAAAAATCACTTTTTCACATCACAATCAATAAGGAAACAAACTTACGCTACTCAATTGTGCTCGTTTATGAGGGTAGCGTGTAGTTTTGTTAAACAAGAACTGTAAATGCTGTTACAAGGCGGATATTGAGAAAAACGAACACACTACGTGTGAGAATTTCCATGTATAGCAAGCATTCAAAACCTTTCGTGAGATTATTTTTTTTATTGAGCTAATATGGATTAATTCTTACGACTGACAAAAAGGTAAACCACTCACTTTACACAATTTTACACTGGTTCAGTTCGCACGTAAAGTATTATACTTCGGTTTTCAAAAAAAATTACTCTTGTCCCCACGAACAGTACGGGGGTAAAGGAAAAAACTTACGATACATTTGTGTTGTTACATTGTAGTTAAAGATAAGGATTGACTAGTGTAGTTTAATTTATGTGAAGTTGAGAGATTAAAAATAACACTTGAGGAGATCTTATACTCTTCAACTGTTGCTATTTCAGATCCAAGGGTTCGTTTTGATTTTTACGAAATATGATAAATTTAGTACAAAACTTAAGAATAATATACTACTTTTAGGTACCCAAGTGGAGAAGAAACTTTTTAAAATAGGTTTCTTGCTTAAAGTTTCTTTCGTAAATGGTCTCTTTTTCATTTCTTATACTGTTGCTTAGTTTTTATCAGGGCATATCGACCTATGGTTTCCCAATTCTGGTGTAATTCAATAGACTTTGCCCACCGGAGTAATCATAAAAAATAATGAAGATAGTTCGTTTTTATAGTTTTTATAGTTAGTAATTAGAAGAAAATAGGTTTATAGTTTTTCAAAATATTCCATAATAATAAAATAGTTTTTTTTTTCATTGTGACAGAGTGCAGTGGCAGTAATCGGTTTGATTCAAGAGACTTTGCCACATGTTGCAGCTCTTAATAATTTGAGTCTTGCAACACAGAGATCGGCCATTACTGAAACGTTGGAAGATTGCCATTCAACTACTAGTCATCATTACGCTTGGGTAGAAAGTGACCACCCTTATAAGCCAGCAACAGTTTCTAATCAAAGGTGGGTTAGAGTTAAGGAGAGAAGAGTGTGGGGGTGTTGCAAGGAACAGGAAAACATTTAAAAGAAATAAATAGTAGCATAAATTAATTAGAGAAGTGGGGGAGGAATTTTAAGGGATAGAGAGTAGGTACTTATTTATGAAAAGAAATGGTATTAAGTGGATGAAGGGTGGTAGTTTGTGGTTGTTAATTTTAGACTTTGATGTTTGATTTAAAAAGAAAACGGGGTTGAGGTTGGATATTGAAAATCTTATGAAAATTATTTTTTATTAATCAAGATTTCAACAAATATAAGAT
>JABUQX010002282.1:35000-66540 GCA_015478945.1 Trachelipus rathkii | reverse complement strand
TGTGACTGTTCATTACAAATTCATAGATTTATGTTATAAGGTCCATGAAATACATGGTATCGCGTAAATGTGTCCTGGTATTACGTAATTAGTATATTATATTAATATAATTTATTATATAAGATATTTTATATATTAGACAATATATATATAATATAGTAGTATATATATATATATATACTATATATAATTAAATATACCTATATAATAGAAATAATATATAATATATATAATATATATATATACTATATATGATACCCAAATTATATATAGATATGAGTATATATATAGTATATTATATCTATAATAGGTTAGTTATAGGTTTATAATATATATATATATATTATATAATATATATATATGATGTTATATTTAATATACATAACACAACAGGCGGTTGTATATATATATTATTAGTACTATATATATATGATATTATAGTAAGGCAGCAATATATAGATTTTTTTTTTTTTTTTTTGTTTTGTAGCAGGGGTTGTCACCACCACTCAACGGGGGCAGAGGGGCCTACTTTTCAAAGGGGGTGGTGACAATGCGCCGTCAAAGCTCGAACTACTAACGTTTGGCTGGTGAGGTGCAAATTAGACGGGCAGGTATGAGTCCAGACGCAGGCCTTGGAAGTGGGGGGAGATAAATCAGTCAAGGGTAAAGCACATGAAGATGGAATGAATTCCAGCAGAAGAGGTGGCAGGAAAGAATTATGGAAGCGAACCGCACGCGGAACTAGTCTGTGGAGTACCAATATCAAACGAAAACTCATGGCAGTTATACAGGCACCTCTTGTCTATCCATGGCGACGTAACAGGTGCTGGTAGTCGGGGTGATTGAAGCGTTCCCGTGCGCACCTGCCCACTGCGGTACCTATAGATGAAGAGAGATAACGTCACTCAACATCGCGCCGTCAAAGATAGAGGTAAGTGGAACTGGAAAAGTAATGTGGACAGAATTTATAAGCCTTTTGCCTTTGACCTCGACCTATCTAGAAAGCCGCGGTGAAGACCAGAGCCCCCCCAGAAGGTGAGCGCAGTAACGCAGTACAAGGGCGGATGAGGCCTTTGAATAGCTGGGCCCTTGTAAAGCTGGAGAAGAGGAAAAAAAGTCTCGCAGTCGTAACAGAACTAACTTCCAGTTCTTTGAGGCCCGCCCTAGCAACCATTGTATGGTGAAGGTTTCCAAAGAAGCATTTTGTTTAGGTTAAGGCGCAAGGGATGTTTATGATTGTCAAACTTAGGAAGAGACGAGGAGAACCGGTCGAAAGGTAAGGATAGGAACAGTTGGAAGGTGTCTTAGAGAGGGAGATTTGTAAAAGAACGTGAATTTTAAAAGAATGTGAATTTCACAAGGGTTCAGACGAAATGACCCGACCGCGGAAATGTCTAGTGTCCAGATCAGCGAGAATAAATCGGAAGAGATTAAGACGAGAGTCAAGGTTCTATGAAGAAACGAGCATGGAATCGAGCAGGCAATTGAAAGTGATTGGAAGAATGAAGGTCCGGAGTCCTCGGTCGATATGAGTGGAAGTTATGAGTTAGGATGTGTGCGAAGGGTTGAAGAAGGATCATTAATGAAAAAAGAGTGAAAGACAGTAAGGAGTAAGAGAGCAGAAACCCTGAGGAACTAGCCGACTAATTAACTAGAAAGAAAAAAGTCGAAGCGTCTCCATCAACAACAGCCGGATAGTTGGAGCGAGTTTGAAAATGAAACTATATATTTATAATTTCACAAGGTCAGACGGTGACCCCCACGCTGCGGACATTCTAATCCAGATCAGCGGAATAGAAGGCGGAAAGATTAAGACGCAAGAGGTCCAATTATCTAGAAGTAAGAAGAAGGAGCAGCATTGAAACTGGAGTTTGAAGAATGAAGGGCTCGATCATCGGGCATTGAGGGAATAGAGTTAGATTGCCAGGTGAAAAAGATCATTTAATGATAACAAGTAGGAATAAAGGTAGTTAGAATAAGATCATGGAAAACTGAGGAACACCATATTACAGAAAAAGGAAGAAGAAGTCGCCCCATCAGACAACAGCCGAATTTGAGGCGGAAAATTTGTTGAATACAAGAAAAACATAGACATGAAGTTAAGCGCAAAAGAGTAATGGAGGCAACCCAAAGAGGCGGACAGCTGTGGAGAGCAGTGTGACGCGTTGCCATACCCGGTCAAATGACTTGGGATATGTAAGCGCCCACCTACGCAAGTCCTCCCCGGTAGGTCCTAAGTGGCGGAAAACATAAATCAGGAAAGAGGGAAGATGGTATATCGCCGAGTGAGAGGCCTCGAGCGCCGAAAAGCGTACTGGAGCGACGGAAAGAAGTGACATGAGATTCCAATGATCTAGAGGAAATGAAGAGTTGAGAAAAGAGTTTTCAAAGATTTAAGATATGAAGACAAGTGAGCTATAGGGCGAATAGTTTAGAAGGATCGCAGCGGGCTTCCGTTTTTCGGAATAGGTTGGACCATGTGGCGTGCTTCCAAACACTGATGGAAAAGGGTTAGTATCTGAGACATAGAGAATCAATAGTGTGAACGAGGGGCGGGGATGTCAAAACGAAGCACGACTCCTCAAATCTCGGGGAGGAATACCATCGCGGTCCACCCGCCTCCTATGACGCTCATCGTAGATTTTTCGAGGAGGCCGCATGCAAGCGCCGATGCGTATATGTATCAGAGGCAAACGGCATAGGAACACCTGGAGGAGAGAGGAGGAGGATCGAGGAATGCAGAATCGTCCCAGGGTTTGAGGTTAGAGAAAACTAGGAGGCCGTGCAAGAGTGAGCCTGTGATTCATTATTATGAAGAGAGAAGCAAGGCAGGAACTCAGTTCAGACAGGCGAATAAGAGGAGGAAGAACCTGATTACAGAAGTTTGTTAGATGGATGTATTGTTGGCAAGATGCGCAGAAAGATTTGTCAGTAGAAACCAAGGAGGTCAGCGAGCATTTTCGTTTAATGAAAGCGCTTTGCTCGTTCGAAGAGTATCCTGCAGCGATTTCTAGCAGAATGGAAATTAACAAGAGTGATAGTGAGAACGGATTTTTCGCAACTCCTGATCGCCAGCGTGTCTCTTGATGCCTGAATCGGCCAGAGACAAGCACGATCGAATCATGGATTATGGTTAGGAGAGAAAGATTTAGTCGAAGAAAGGAATGAACCTGCTAGCGCCATCAACGATTACAGCTCCTACCTTATCGGTGCAGAGAGTCATAGAGTTCACCAGAGACAAAGCAGTCATTCCAGATATAGTTAGCGTAGAAGCAACGCAATGCCCCCCAATTCGCCCGATCAACGTGCAGAAAAACACGAAAAAGTAAGTGAGCAGGGATGTGAGCTGTTGGAGAAAAGTATTAAAAAGTTAAGAGATTATAAAAGGGTTTGGTCAGATTACCGATGGCGAAAGTGGTGTATTTTAGACGAGAAGGGCTAGTGGTGAAACATAGGTTAAGTGTGTTAAAGAATTGGTTTAGGACGATCCGGAATGTGTGTGGGTCTTTTTAATTAGTTGCTTCCAGATCGTTGAGAATGTGCTGATTTGGCCTCCTCCCACCTAAATCGGTATTGGAGAGGAACCCCAACCATTCAGTGTTATGTACATTGACAATCCTAAATTAGAGGACCTCAGCTATTTTTGGATGAGAAGTATAGCACAGTCCCCTCGTGAGAAGTAGTGAAGGTAATCAAAAAGGCGGTTTGAAAGTCGTGTTCTGTTAGAGAACAGTAGCAGAACACAAGATTATTGTAGTAGAAGGAAGAAAGATTAAGCCACAGCAATATCGAACGAAGTTAGAAGATTCAAGATTCACGAGACGTATTTACAGGAGTGTTTATGTTACATAGGCACAGTACTCCACCCTACGGAAATTATGAAATAAGTATAGTTGGATATATTAAATACGAGTAGAGGATGAATTCTTAGCCATCATTTGGGCTGTAGAACTATATGTTTATATAAAGAATATGATGCTTTATTTATATATATATAATATCATATATATATATATTATATATAACATAAGATAATACATTATATATATATAATGATAATAGTATATATTATATAGTAATATATAGATAATAATATATATATATATATATAATTATAATATAATTCTCATGAAGCAACTGAACTAATGTTTATAATAAAGGAAGATTTAGTTCCTTGCTTTTGGACTGAGCGGATTCAAAATATTGTCATGCTGATCTTCTGTGCTGGATCTCGTATCAATTGACAGTAATGCAAAGACCCTTAATGCGATCCCTCAAACACTAATTTCCAAAATACCTTTTCAGACGCCTGCAATGGTCCGTAAAAGGTTCCTTTCTACTTTGCGTGGAACAGGCACAATACTGCTAAGAGTATTCAGCGAGGAGTAGCAATGTAGGAAACTCCTCTTGTCCCAGCTTAGCCAAAGCACCGATTCGCAGTTTTTTTTCATTTCCAACAGGCCATTTAACGCGCGAGAGACACACTCTACTTTAGTGTATCTTCAGTGAGGGTCGGGAAAGGTCGTGCCCTTATAAATTAGTTTATAATATTTTCTGTAGTGATTAGTGCCTTTTTACAGTGAAAATAATAATGAAGTGAAGACGTAGTTATAATAATAGAGAAGTTGATCAGTCAATTAAGAAATCAGATCATCAATAAACGAATGAAGAAACCGAGATATGCGGTACATATAATCGGGATCTGATGTAGCACATTACAATGACGTATGGTTTCCTAGAACTTCGGTAGTTCTTAGAATTGTTATTTCAATAACTTAGCTGTCGCATACATTTTTAGCATTGTGTGAATTATGGTTTTAAAACTCTGTGGCTTGCATTTTGTCATCTTGTTTGGAGAAGTTGAATAACTCTTTCACTAGATGTATTGACTGACAATGTCCAAATGGGAACATCTGTAACTGTTTTGAAAGGTGTATGGGTTATCCAAGACAATTTAACTGAAAACGTATAATGTTGTATAGCAATCTAGAATTACCTGATTGAATTTTTAACACAAAGGTAGCTTCTATGATAATTTTTTTATCGCCCCAGGGCCCCCATTTTTTCTTTATTTCTTCTAATGGACCGGAAGTATTGGCTCAAGGAGTCCCTCTTTAAAAAGGCGAAACCGGCTTTCATGCCGTCCACATCCATCTGGTCGTCGGCACATCTTTTTGACCTCTTGTTAATTTTGGTTACTAAAAACTCGTTTATTATCTTCCAGAAGTTTGTTGCGCTTCTTGATTCGATCGAAAAAGAGTGCATATTTCACGAGATGAATCCTAAGACGTTTCGAATTGACTGAATTTTAGAAGAGTCTTTATTACATCATTTGAAAAATGTGCTACAACAATGTGTGTATAGAGTTTAGGATACTCATTCCGACAAAACAGATTGCAAGCCCTCTGGATTCGCCTCTTCATGCAAGAGCTCCCATCAGATCTTCGACCTCTAAACTTCGAGTTAAACAAGAAACCCGAGTCCTCTACATAAATTACATTTGCCAATTTCTTTCCTGAATAATCATAAGACCAGAAACATAATGATAGAAAATCTTTTAAAGTAAAAGAGTATCACCACCTCCATCACCATATCGCGTACCTTACAGAAAGTGAAAACTGTTCTGTTTAGGAAATATCCGTTGTTTCATCAGTGCAAAAAAAAAGAAAAAAATTCTTGTTTTATTAACTTCTTCCACTATTCTCCTTTGTATATAAGCTGACTAAATGACTGTAAGATTTCATTCTGTTTATCATCTGGACTTGTACACATTGGACATTTTTGGACGATAGCAAGTAAAGGGGCTCTCAAACCTGGTCACCTACACTTTCTCCGAAACCTAAAGAGAGGCTTCTAAATATCCATCATTTTTCACTGGAGTTGATAATTTCACAGCAGATCTCCAGAGTCACTTGAGCCCTTAATGCAAAGACCTTGCTGGCCACATAAACGTAGAGTTTCAATTATTGGAATAATTTAATAATTTATTTGTTCTTTCACATTTTTTCTTATTTTGAATGTCCAGTTTTTGTCTATGCTTTCGATTTTTTTCGGAATAAGAGACTAAAATATTATCTTTTATATATAATAATAAATATATATAATATATATTATATATATATATTATATTATATATATAGGTATATATATGTATATTATATATATATATATATATATTATTATATATATATATCAGTATTATATATATATATATATATTATATATATATATATAATATATAATATATTATATATATATAAGTATATATATATAATATAATATTACTATAATTATATATATAGTAATATAATATATATATAATATAATATATATATATATATATATATATATATAGTATATATATATATATATATAATTTTATATATATATATATAGATATATATATATACTATATAATATATATAGTTATAGAGGTATAGATTTAGGGTAGTGGTAAGGGTAGTGTAATAGTGGTAAGGTATAGTAATTGTAAGCGGGTTGTTGGCTTCAATGATGGTGGCTTCTACTGGCTGAAAAATATTGGCGACATCCTTGCGTATCTGAATGTTTTCGGGTGGGCTGCAGCCGCCCTCAGCCCCGCATCGATGGCTGTGACCCCCTGCTAACAGCCCTACAAAGAAACTAACTTCATACTGATAGATCCAGGTTTGGAGATGTTATATTGCACTGATGTTGCAGTTATTGCTTACACTGTAGGCTTAGTCATGGTTACTTTCATGTGGTTAAATAGAAAAAGCTTTCACGCAAATGCGCCCCACTCATCAACATGAATCTTCAATCTTTATATAAATAGCTACACTGAACAATTTCAGTGACGGCCCCACTAATTATGAGGATCACTGCCCCAGAGAAGATGCAATGAAGAAGCCATGGCTCGGGGTACCACGCGCGAGAGTGGGTGGCAAGCGTACTGACATGAGTATGGGCACAGCTCTTTTTGATTGGGCTGTTAGTGTGTCCTTGCTACCGCTTACACGCCCTTTCGGGGGATAGCCGGAGGATAGGATTTTCGAAGGCGTTATCTCTCCGGTGTGATCTCTTAATTAGGTGGGGCTCGCGCGGAAGAATTGTTCGGGTAGTATGATAGGTAAAGATTAGAAGAATATGTTGCTGAGGTGAGCCGCATGTCGTTGAATAGCTTTCTTATAAAATGAAAGTAACCCTAATCATAAGCCTACATCAAACCTTTTAAGAGTATGATAGTTAGTTTCATTGTAGGGGTGTAAGGGGAGTAGGATACGTCTGTGTGATGCGCGAGGTAGGTTTACTTTAACTGATATTAATCTAGTTGTACTTGTTTAATGTTGACTGTTATTCTTACAGTAGAGGTATATGTCATTTGTTTTTTAGTTTAGGTGATTATCATGTAGGCTTTAGGTTTGTTTAGAATTTTGTTATGTATCAGTACTACTTGCTACTACTGACACACTTAGCTCGTACTAACTACTCACTACTATATACTAATATTGATAATAATAATAAGAATGAATAATATAATATAAATAAAATATTGAATAATAATAAGTAATAGATAATAAATAATTAAAAATAATAATTAAAAAAAACTAACATTAATGAATAATAATACAAAAAAATAATAATAATGCATAAGATAATAATAATAATGAATAATACGATAATAATAATAATAGATAATAATGAATAATAATAATAATAATATACTAGATAAAATAATATAAATAATAATGATATATAATGAATAATAATTGGAAAATAATTAATTAATAATATAAATAAAGAGTAGATCAATAGAATAATGTTGTAATAATATATAATAATGAATAATAAATAATAATAAGTAGATAATAATAATAAAAAAATAAATCAATAATAATACAATAATAATAATAATTGAACAGTAACATTGTTGCCAAATCACCTCTGTATGAAGCCTCTGCTAAAACCTACCTAGTTTGCCTGAGTAAAGCTATGATGGATGTTACTTTCGTTAATGGTCGCAGTTATTCACGCTTAAATCGTATGTCGGTATGTATAGGTACATCAGCTGTTTTAAGTTCAAGAAATAATTATGTTAGCGTGGATCGTGTGATTTGTATGAGTCGTAATAGTTATTTGATAGTGTTTGACAGAGAATTTTGTGCCTAATGTTATTGTTTAAATTTTCAAAATGATTTATATTTTGATATGCAAAGACATTTTTTGATGAATGGTATGACATCAATTCCTTAGTTCAAGTATGCGGTATCTTTGATAGTATGGTGCACTGTGTTTGATATGAATTTGTTAGATAAAATGCCATTACTTGCTGATGATTGCCTTGAAAAGCAGGATATGTTAAAGTTTTTCTGTGTAATGAGGGTAGGTTGAGAACTTATCCATTAAAATTTCTAATGTTAATTTCTTATCGCAGTTCAAATGTTAGTACTACGTAGGTTTTGTCCGTTGTTAAACTGTAGACTAGTTAGGACATGTTTAATTTTCTGTTAGCGGAGTGTTAAATATTGACTGATGGTCAATGTGAAATTAACACAATTGATTTCTTGTTTGAGAAATGAATGTTTCGTAAGAATATTACTGTGTTAACTGTGATAATGGTATTATGAGAACGTTGGGGGCTTTTGTTAAGTTCTCTTGCTGGGTAAGTGTGTAGGTTGCCCATGAATTTATGCTAATGTCATTCATGGGCAAACCTAACATTACCCAGCAAAAACTTAACCAAAGCCCACGTTTCTAATACATTATCACCAGTTAACACAGTGAATATCTTACGGCTCATCATTTCTCTAACAATCAGTGTTAATTTCACCATTGCCATGGATCAATTTAAACATACCGGTAACAAAGAATAAACGAGTAGGCCAACATTTCTGAACAGTTGACAATGCGACGAAAACTACAGTAGATACTAACATTTGGAACTACGAATAAGAAATTAACATTTAGAAATATGAATAAGTTCTCAGCCTACCCCTCATTACACAGAAAAACTAAACATATCCCTGCTTTTCAAGCATATCATCAGCAGCTAATGCGGTATTATCTAACAAAAATTCCTTAACAAAGCGTGACCAGTTACTATCAAAAGATACCACATCTTGCGAGATCTAGGAATATCTGATACTACATTCATCCATATGCAATACATATATGAAGAATATCATCATCTTCTAGTTAGGAAAGAAACATAGACATTAGCAAAATTCTCTGTCAAAAATCATAAAATAACCTATTGATCATATACAAAGTCAACAGATAAACGGCAACATAATTTTCCTGAACTTAAAACATATAGTACCATAACATACCCGACATACATTAAGCGTGAATAAACTGCCGACATTACCGAAGTATAACAATCTCAAGCTTTACTACAAGCAAACTGGTAGGTTTAGCAACAGCGCGTCATACAGAGGTGATTTGGCACCAATGTAAAGTTTCAATTATTATTATTATTATTATTATTATTATTATTATTATTATTATTATTATTATTATTATTATTATTATTATTATTATTATTATTATTATTATTATTATTATTATTATAATTATATTATATCTATTATTATTTATTATATTAATTAATTATTGTATTGAATTATTATTATATTATTAATTTACTATTTTTTTTACTCCCCTTATGTATTGATTATGTATTATTATTATGTATATTATTTATTATTATATTATTATTAATATTATTATTATTATCTATTATCATTATTATTAGTTATTTGTATATTAATTATTATTATTATTATTATTTTATTATTATTATTATTATTATTAATATATTATTATATTATTAATTATCTATGGGGATTATTATTATTATTTTTATATTTATTATTATTTATAATGTTAATTTTAGTAGTAAGTACGTACGTAGTAGTATAGTAAAGTAGTAGCTAATAGTATGTAGTAGTGAGTAGTAGTAGTTAGTATTTAAATGATCGATAATACAAAATTCTAAAAACCAAAAGCTAACATTGATCATGCACCTAAACTAAAACATGACTGATACCTTACGGGTAGACGAATAAACAAGTCAACATTAACAAAGTGTAAACTGATTAATATCAGTAAAAGTACCTAACCGGCAAGCATCAAAAAGCGTAATTTACTTTTTCCTTCCCTTACACCCTAACAATGAAAGCTACTTTTATTCCAGAGTTCGCAGGATGAATGTTATTATTTGATATGAGTGACCACCTTGAATGGAGGTAGTGTCAATTCATAGTTCATAGATGCGGTATCTTGAGAGATTGGTCCCTTTTGTTAAATGGATTTTGTTATATAATATCTGCTTTAGTTGTTGCTGAATTGACTAAATGCTGGTTTATCAGTGAGTTTTGTAATGTCCTGTTTAGCACTGTTAGTTTGACTTGCGTAAGTAAGGAACGTTTGTGAATGTTAGCAAATTATTCATACGCTGAGGTAGGTAGGTTTTGTCGTTTACATTAATATTCTTAGTACAGGTTATGATATGTTAGCTTTATGGATGTGAAAACTTTGTTATCTTAGCAATATTTTGTTGGTCCGGTAATGGCAATTAGTAGGGCTACAAGAGAGTTTTTTTTAAAATATTATCGTTAAGGCTAAAAATATCAATGAAGATATTAAATGTAGTTAAAGGAGTTTTGAAAGTTTAAGTCGTTTTGAAATGTCATGTTATCTTTTACTTGCTGGTTTAATTAATAGATTTGCTCAAGTTGGCTATTATATAGTTCTGTTGCGTAAGGTATGTTAGGTTTTAACTTGTAACATAATTCTTCGTTGAGGTATGGTAGTTTTAGCTTAATTGAATGTTAAAACCTTTGTTACGTTAGCTATGATACTTCGTTGGTTAAGTACATAAAGAACTATTTTTATGTTTGTTTTAATACATTATGTTCTAAAAAATATGACTTGAATTCATAGATCAATAGAGCATAGGAAGGCTAACAGAGGGGGTGGAGGATTGAGGTGGGGTTCTGATTTATTGATTTACTGCTTTAAAATCAGTGAACTATTACACTTTACTATGATATTTTACTAAAAGAACTTATTTTTATGTTATGTTTGGTTGAAACTTAGTTACTTTTATGCTATGTTTGGATAAACCTTTGTTATTTTTGCAAATTATTCGTTGGCTGTATGATAATGCTAGAAAACCAAACTGTGAATTAAGATTTTGTTAAATAATTACCAGTAATGTAAAATTAACATTGATATGTTAGAGATATGCTTGACAAAGTACGAATAGGTTACGGTTTTGTATGCTAAGTTAGTTACTTTACTCTTGTTAAGTGCTGAACTTTGATACTGTTAACAGTTTATTCGGGCGTAATGTGTGTTAGGTTTGTCGTTGGACATTATACTCTTAGTTTCAGGTATATTGATATGTTATGCTTATTGAAAGTGAGAAACTTTGTTTAACGGTTTAACATATATTAACCTTGAATGGAGATAATGCTTGAACAAAGTGTAATGTTACGTTTCTGTATGCAATGTTAGTTACTTTACTTTTGTTAAGTGTGGAACTTTGTTAATGTTAACAGTTTATACATGCTTAAGGTGTGTTTGGATTGTCGTTGTACATTATATTCTTAGTTCAGGTGATGATACGTTAGCTTTATTAATGTGAAAACTTTTTTACGTTAGTATATATTAACATTGACATGTTAGAGATATGCTTGACAAAGTTTGAATAGGCTACGTTTTTTGTATGCTGTATTAGTTACTTTACTGTTGTTAAGTGTGGAATTTTGTTAATGTTAAGTTTATTCTTACTTAAGGTGTAATAGGTTTGTCGTTGAACATTATATTTGTAGTTCAGGTGATGATATGTTAGCTTTATTAATGTGAAAACTTTGTTACGTTAGCATATATTCGTTGGTCAGTGTATAAAGAACTTGTTCTTATGTTATGTTTATCCAAAATGATACTCGAAATGTGACTTGAAACAATAGATCAATAGATCAATAGATCATAGGATTGTGGGTGGAGGGGAGGAGGGTGCTGTGGAGGGTGGTATGATTTACTGATTTACTGATTTACTGCTTTATGGTATGTAAAACATAAAAATTTTAGTAAAAAATGTGACGAATCGATAGATCAATAGATCAATAGATCGAAAGATATATATAGATCACGGAGGAGTAGGGAGGGTACGGTGGGTGGTTTAATTTACTTATTTACTGGTGTTTGGTATGTAATCAAAATCAAAGTTTTTACGTTTTCGAATAGAAAAAGCAAAAAAAATTAAGTAAAATTATATATATTATAAACAAAATAAATTAAAATAAATAAAAAATAATAAAGATTTGAAAATAAATTAAAAAAATTAAATGTAAATTGAAACTTTTAAATAAAATAGCCAACAATATATTTTAAGCAACGCACCTGCACCGGCTCCAGCACTGGGGTCGGTAACAACTCTGATTCCTTCTCAGACTCTTTCCTTCATCCTTCCTCCTTCCCCCTTTTTCCTTCGTCCATCTTCTTCTGTTTTGCGTTCAGTGCATTTCTTCTTTGGACACCCCCCTTTGTGGGGTCCCGCATCACACCTTTACGAGTTTATAGAACCCTCGTTATTCGAGTTCGTAAACCTTATAAAATCATATATTGTGAATAACCTAATATGGGACTTAAACGAAATGTTTATTAAACCGGCCACCGCACTGGCTCCAGCACCGTTCAACTGGTAAACCCCCGCTCCTTTGACTCCCAACTCTTCCCCCAGCGTTAATTTTTAGGGGGGTTTTGGGATTTTTGACTTCCGGTACTGGAGGAGTCTGGGCTGATTAATAAAGACAATCAATAAAGCCAACACTTTCCCACCTTCAAACAAAAGTCTCTGACGCAGTACCACTTTCGCTCGAAATGACTGAAAGGAGCCAATGAGTAGTGGAAATATAATATTGTATATATATATATATGATATATATATATTATTATATATATATATATATATTTATATATATATTATATATATATATATATATATGTACTATTATATTAATAATATATATTATATAACTATATTATAATATATAATATCTATACCCAGGGACCTCGGTGATATACGGTTCAAGACGAGTTACAAGAGAAATAAAAAATAATTAATTGGACCCTTGTAACGTGTATTGCTGTGACAACAAATACCGTATAAAAAGAACTGAATATTTGATCGAGAAATTTGATTAACGGAAAAAAGTTATTCGGCTTATTCTCTTAAATTTCAATCTCGAAATTTAATTTATCATATATGTTTTCAGTTGAAAAGTTTCTTAAAGTTGTTGTTGTTATAGACCGTGAGTTCAGCGGTTTTGGTTGTCCGTAAATATAAATTTTAATATGTGGGAAATTATTCGATGTGAGATAATCTGAGAACATGTGTAGGTGCAACGCTGCTGATCAGTGTAGTTTATACTTTTTAATAATTTTCGGCACATCTAGTTCAATACGTTTCAATAGTTGACTGTAAGATAAAAAACTCTTGTCAGATTATTGAAAGTACAGAAAACATAATAACAATATTTAGTAATAACTAACCATCACAATAAAAAAAAGAAAAATTCATACAAGAAGATTGAAATTTACAAACTATAACTAACCAAACATAAAATAATGTTAAATATAGAAATAAATTATTTATAAAAATAGTGTTAATAAAATAATAATAATCAATAATAATAATCAAATAATATAATAATAAATAAATAATAATTATAATAATAATAATAATAATAATAATAATAATAATAATAATAATAATAATAATAATAATAATAATAATAATAATAATAATAATAATAATAATAATAATAATAATAATAATAATAATAATAATAATAATAATAATAATAATAATAATAATAATAATAATATTAGAATAAATAAGAAAAAATTAAAATAACATATTATAACATTTGAGTTAGAATAAAAAGTAAAGATATATATATAATAATGAATGAATAGATAATAATAATATATATATAAGTAATATAATAATATAAGTAATAATAATAATGAATAATAATTATGTAGATGATATTATATTTGTAGGATTAGTCAGACTCTGAGAATACGAAGTATTTCAGAGAAAGACAATTTCCAATGAAAAATACTTTACTCTCGTTCCGTATTGTATCTTGCTTCAACAATGAAATCAAGGAACACAATTGGAAAACTGAAGAAGCAAGTGTTTAATAAGGATTCTAATTTAAATATTACCAAATAGCGGTGACTTCTGTTTGAGGGTTACTTTTACTTGCACCGTCACCAAGGGAATAACTACATAATAATAATAACTACTGTAATTGTTACGATTAACATGCTCGCAGATCTGATATGATAACGCAACGTTAAAATTTTCACAAATATTTTATTGGCCAGCTTTGACATAATTTTATGGATTAATTCTAATGTATACTGTACTATATATATATTATATATATATACTAATTACATATATATATAACTATATTATGAATAGATATACGTATTACTATTACTATCATATTAATATATACTATATCATATATATTATATATATATATCACTATATATATATAGTAGTACTATATATATATTAATTACAATATGATATATACTATATATAATGTAATTAAGTATACTATATTATAGATATATAGATAGATCAGAAGATAGAATAAGATAGATTAGATATATGATAGATAGACTAGATAGATAGATAGCATAGATTAGAAGACTTAGATAGAATTAGACTATTAACTAATAAGTTAAAGACCATTAAAAATATATAATTTATAATTATGAATATTAGTTTTTTCCTATATAGAGGTAAAAACGATCGAATGTGCAAATTCCAAATGTTTCCACATTTTCGATTTTCAGCGCAATTTATTATCAATTTTATATTTTCGTTTAGTATATTATTTTTTACATGTAATTGACAGATCAATTTTATTGTCTGACAATTATTTTGACAAATTTAAAATATGTCAACATAAATGTTTATGTTGATCAAATAAATTTTCTTTTTTGATAATGTCAATTATAAGAACCAAATTTTTGCACCGTGATTTGAAAATATTTCGATTCTACTGATTTTCAATTAGAATTTAATTTTATTTTTATACCAAGATGTAGACAACTTAACATTTGTTCTATTATAACTATAAAGAAGAATTTAAACTATTTTTAACTGACGATGCAAGTACATGCGGCGAACCTATATTATTTAATTTAAATTTTCAATTTATTGGCTGTAATAAAGTTTTTTCCTTTTAAGATTTTTAATATGGAGAAATTTACCATTTTAAATTCTACGTTTTTTACTTATTCTTTTTAATTTTAGTTCTTCCCCCAAATTTTTTTAAGGTTTAAACTTTTCTAATTTATCTTTGTATAAAATGTTTCCCAAAATTCTATTATTTTTCAAATTTTCCCCATTAGCATTTTTGCTTACTTTTTGTGTGTGAATTTAGTTTGTATGTTTAAAAAAATAAAAAAAATTAGTTTTGAGGGTGTTTGTGACTGTAGCGTTTGACAATATAAGAAATTTTAGTTACGCCGCAAAGAGAGTAGATAAAAAAGAAAAGTCAAAAAATCTCGTAGATTCTCCATTCCTAATCATTGAAAACTAGACACTAATTTTAAATCGAAAACAATAAAGAAAAGAGATCTCAAAAGATTTTCAACGCGGATGTTACAAGTTTTTGCGACATAAGCAAACTTGTAACAAATGGGGGGCTGAAAGAATTAATTTGAGATCTTACGAACTATTCTTTAAGAAATATTATAATATTAAATATTGAATTATGGGTCCACTATTGTCGTAATTTATTTTAAATTACTTCATTCGCCACTTATGGCCAGTTTTCCTTTTGGGTTTTGATGACTGGATTCGCGAGTGGTTGATTTGCGATCGTGATCAAGGGAATTGTGAATGCATTAGTCATCGTTATTTCCTTTTAAAATTTTGTAAATAATAATCTTAATAATCATTTATATATGAAAATTAAAATTTATTAATAAAAAATTGCTCTGAGAGTCGGTGCAAATTTGCACCGAGAAATTTCAGATTTCAATACCGTATTATGATAGTGGCTCATAAGAGTAAAGTATCCCTTATAATTGGGCTACGCCCTTGAAATTCACAATATTGATTTATTTAATAATAAATAGTTAAAATCCCAAGTTTGGGACCCTTGGGTTACCTGTAACCCCTAAAAATGGGGTTAGGGGCTGGAGCTCCCCCCCCATTTCATTTTTTGTTAAAAATTTCAACGGATTCTTCTTATTCATGTCAAAAACTATTATCGTACCAATTTTCAGCCAAAAATATTATATATTTCGATATATATATATATATATATATATATATATATATATAAGTAGATATATATACACAATACCTCTTATAATCAAAATTTCTTAAAGTAAAACTGATACAAGTAACCGGCATTCGATTTTCTCTCGTTTGACAGAGTTTTGGATTTTCAAACTTTCTCAAGTTATACTAGAGATATAAGGTTTTATTGCACACTTTTACCACAGATTGAGTTTTAGTTAAAAATATTAATTACAGTAAGCCACTTGCCAAATAGGCTCCAAAATGGTAACACTTTTTGAAAGTTTCCTTAACCTCTTCGTTGGAACAGGAAGCTCCAAGGCTGCCGCCCAAGGGTGTCAATATTCAGGATTGATCCCACCACCCTAACCTTTCATGTTGTATAAGTGTCATTGACCCGCCTGAATCGAAAGGTCAAGGTTTCTGACCTTCAGGATGACCTTATCAAACTTTGTACCGATAAAAACTTCAATAATATTATTTTAGTTCTACAATCGTCCTAGGAAAAAATAAAATTTAATCAAATTAATCAGAAAAAACTACTGGAATCTGATCTAGTATGTTAAAATTGTTTATTATCTTTAATTAAAAAATGTACAATTATTATGTAATTTCTCTGAGAATAAACATATTCCAGTTTACAACATTGTGAGTTGGCAGTATGTTTCTGTTGGTTAAACTTCTAATGATTTACGATAAATCTTACATTAGTTCGTGAAAATTTAATTTATTTATTATAGAATTTTAAAATTTGCTAATTGTTTTATAATAAATTTGTTATTGAAATATTAATAATTCAATTTAAAAGTTTTTATTTAACTAATTGCTCACCGTCAACCGCCTCGGCGTGCTTTCTCGTAGACTATAAAAGTAGCGAGAGCGACCGAGAAGACTCTTAATTACTGCACGCTCAGTAGACTCCGTTCCCATAATTTTGGGCTACATTCCGGAGTCGAAAGAGATTCATACGAGAATCATTTTATAATGCAGTTTAACGTAACATAATATTATGAAAGCTTGCTTCTTCAAGGGAAGCTTCCCCTATCATTTTTAGGAGGTTCCCGACCATCTCGGAAGGTGTCTTACCGATAAGACTGTTTAATTAGGGCTGTTTTGATTTCTTTTTTTTTTTATAAATCAAAGCAGCGTAGAATGAAAACTTCCTTCCCTCTGAAATGAGTGTTTTGGGAAATGAGTGTAGGCAGTAATTATTAAAAACCTCCTCGACAACGAAAATCCCCACTTAATGGCCATTCTGGCCCCTTCCTCTCCTTATTCGAGAATTAGTAAAAAAAGGCTTCCAGTTTGATCGTCATATGTCATTTTTGAAGGTGGTTTAATGTTGTATATCAAATCAGTCTCTTCTTTGTGAATCTATTCAGTTAGATAAGTCACCTTTGAAAAAAGAGACCACGATTGCTTATACAACTATTGATACGCATTTCTGTATAGAATAGTTTTCAAGGTTGATATTTAAAATTCGATTGGCCCACGTTTTTTTCATTCAGTTTTCATCACTGAATACTAAAAATCCGCGTCAGTCATCTTTCAACCTACCTTTTTATTTCGTCTTAATTTAGTTTTTATTGTAGGTGGAGAAATCTTCGAGGTTTTTCTATCTATTCTACCCTTTTTTCGGTTGAAAGCTAAAAATACAATATTTACCACACACATGTTGTCCAACTGGGATAACTGATTTTTTGTATTATTTTTTTACACATGAAACAATAAACTCGCACACAAGAAAAATAAGCAAAATGCTAAACTGGAAACACTTGGGAAAGTAAACAAAGATTTGGGGAAGATTTTAATATAAAAGGAATTACTGTTAAGATCGAAAATTTCACTGAGATAGTAGGTTATAAGTTACTGCCTCGTCGCTGAAAAAAATGAAAACCATTTTTATTAATATTAAAACTTAAATATGGATTGTAAAGAGTATAGAAAATAAAAAGGTTAAAAATATTAAATAAATCATAAATCAGAATATTGCAAAATTTTCATAACGAAAATTTGATTTTTTTGAGAGCATACTCGAAACTGAAACTTCATTTAAATTTATCTTTTAGACCTTTCCCCTTTTGAGTTTTAGGATTGAAAATCAATCTCTATATATATATCTGACGAATGGTATATATAAACTCATAAATATTTATTCAAAAATATTAAAAAATAGCTTTGATAGTTGATCGCGTGCCGAAAATTTTCGGGTCAAATTTTGACAAATGAAATAGCTACTTGAAATGATTCATCCAATTAAAATTACTATTTGTAATTGAAATTATATAATTTTTATTACATAAATATAATTTCTATATATATATAGACTCATATATATATTATATATCCATAAAAATTGTAAAATAAAATTAATAAAATGTTATATTTTAATTATCTTTTGCTTTTTAAAAAATTGTGTAACATTTGATGCCGAATTATCATCAAATCCGTGCATGGTAAAATTTAACTAGTGGTTTGGTAACTTTAGTTTCCCAATTGGTGGTGGAGCAAATATTAGAACCCCCCAGACAGAGGCTTCACCCCTGTCGTATTAATAAAAATTAGGTTTCCAAGAATTAGGGACATTGCTTATCTACGGTGTTCTTCTTTGTTTTCCTTGTTTTTCTAAACAGCAAACGAGAAACATTAGGAACCTAAAAATAAAAATTATTACATTGGAAATTGTCTTTCTCCTAGAATGCTTGCATTTCTAGAGAGATTGACAGATTCCTCAGAAATAAAGTTTAAGCTTGGTAGCAAGTATTATTAATAATAAATTATTTTATTATTATTATTATATTATTAATTATTATATTATTATTATTATTATCATCATTTATTTTTAGTGTAGCTAGTATAATACTGGCTTTCTATTATTATTATTATTATTATGTTATTATTATTATTATTATTTTATTTATTATTATAGTATTTATTGCATACATAATACATATAGTGGTGTTAGGCCAGAAGTGTGCATCATGCTTAAATACAGTACATTGTTTTCATGATCAGTGGAGTTGACTAGTGTTTTTTTCCAATCTCTAGTCCACTTTCGAAGAGTATTAAAATACTATTTACTACATGTTCGGATAACGTGGATTACACATATTCGGGAAATTTCAGAAATAACTTCGTAATGAAATTTTATTAATTATCAAATTAGAATAGAGCGACTTCCATATAAAATAAACTCAGCAAACTTTTAATAACCAATATAAAAAAATAAATTTCACTTAAATTTAAATTTATGACAAAACTTTTTCGTCCCCAAAAATCATTCATAAAAAACTCGATCTTCTTTAATGGACATTTCAGTTATATAAGCAGTAATTAAGAATCAATTTATTTCATTCGTTGTATATATATATTAATTAACTCTGAGGTCCACACCGAGGTCCACGTGAGATATATTATATAATATATACAAATTTATATTCCAATATTCATTGGCTCCTTTCAAACTGATCAAGCGAAAGTGGTACCGCGCCAGAGATTAGTTTGGAAGTAGGAAGAAATGTAGATTGGTGATCTGGTCTTCATTAGCCCAACTACCTGGGACTAGGTCATAATCCCCACATATTTAAGTGGCGCCCAACGTGTTTTAACACACGCCCCCCCCCCTTAACCACTTCAATAAGATTAAAAATTTTTATTTTTTATTCCTAATAGAACCATTGTATTGGTAACGTTTGTGTTGCCTAAAATACTTGGCACACGAACTTTCACCCAATTTTTCATAAAATTTTAAAATTCACTTCATCTGTTTAACTATTTTAATAAATAGTTTTTATATAAATTTTTTATATTTGTGACTTCGTGTCATTATATATATATTAAACATTGAACATAATTTTTCCCCCTTTAAAGTTGATTTAAACAAAATATTAATAAAACATTTTTATTTTTTATTGTGGGGAGTTTACATGAGACATAAGTCTCCAGTTCTTCACATACAAATTTATTGGCTCCATAGAAAGAATGATAAAATAATTTAGTAAAAATTTCGGGGGATTTTTTAATCTTTTCCACCCAATTTAGGGAATTTATTTTCCGTTTAAAAAACGTAATAAAACTTATAAAATCTGAATAAAATATACTTACATTAATTTCTTAAAAATATTTTAAATAAAATATTTTTAATGTTTAAAAAATATTATATATATATATATATATAAATAATAAAACTCCTTTATTCAATTAGAAGTGAACTTTTTTTTCCTTCATTTTTTATTCTTTACATTTAGAAAAAATAATTTATTTTGTAATATTGTATAATCATTTTCTTTCAATGAGATTCAAAATAATATAATATATTAAACATTAAATTTTCAAGTCTCATTATTATATAAAATCCGTTTGTGTATAATATAAACACAATTACTTAATATTAAGTTAGTTTTAAATATTTCTAACATTGATTTTCAAACTCTTAAAATATATTGATAGACATATGCCTGCTTCTATCCTTACACAGGTACTCATATCACACATGTCTTTATATTCTACATTTTTTTTTTATGTAAAAATAACTTAGTTATTAATTTTGATTTATTTAGTTGGCACAAGACACTCTTTCATGTATAAATTTTTATACAATATTTTCCAGCGCTTTATACCGGTACATCTGAGACCGGTTCATCGGTTCAACATTTTTTGTTGAACATCATAAAATATATTTAGTCTTATAGTTTCTTTTTGTGTCTCAAGACACATTATTTTTGTACAAAGTACTCATACTTGTACAATATTTTTACTTGTACAATCTATATTGTACTTGTATTATAAATCAACATTTAATCTGATAAATTTAAATATTTTAATAATTTAGTGTCTCAAGACACATTTTTTCTCTTTATATATTTTTAAATTTTTGATTAAAAATGGCTTCCCATATGTCTGATCTATCAGATAGTGACCTCAAAGTCTATGGGGCACACAAAAAATCACGTAAAACATTACGGAGTCGTGCTACCAAGGCTATTAACGAGGCCAATAATAAATTATTAGATCCAAATACTAAAGTTGATGACTTAGGTTATATCATAACTAACTTAGAAGACTTAGATCTCAAATTAGCTGAAACTGACAACAACATCGCCCAATTTTTGGACGATGAGAATTCCTTAATCGATGATGAAGAAAATTATTCAAGGCATACTGCCTTATTAAAAACAATTACTACAAATATAAAATTCAAGACCTCACTAAACCACCTTCGCGACCAGCTTCGCGCCCTACATCACCGATTGTCCCGGCTACCCCTAGAGAGCCGGAGGCATTTAAACGTCCCATTAAAAAACTACCTACCTTTAATGGCAATATTTTAGAATATGCCTCTTTCATTGAATCATTTGAGAACTATGTCGAAGGTCAGAACTATTCTGATCTTAGTAAACTCGGGTTATTATTGGATTGTCTTCAAGGCACAGCGAAACAGATGGTATCTGGCTATGCCATCACCGGTACTAATTATAAAACTATTCGAGATCTTCTTAAGGAAGATTTTGATAACCCTGCAAAAGTCCAAGAGACTTTAATATTGAAATTAACTAAGTTAACCCCCCCTAGATATGAATACGCAGATCTCTATCAATATAAAGCTGACATAAAATGTTATATAGAATCTTTAAAACATAAAAAACTAATAGTGGACGATAAAACTGGTTCCACTATCTTGGGTGTTTTACTGGCTCAAAAATTGCCCTCACAAATCAAAGAAAAGGTGAAATGGGATAGGGCTGGTGAAAGTTGGACCCTTGAATTACTTTTTGAAATGTTAAACCAGGCCCTTTCAGTTTTAGAGGCCTCAGGTCAAACATTATCCAACAAGGACGATAAAAACCCCCCTAAAAAATCTGAGCATACTTCACCTTCCAATAATAAATGGAAGGGACAAGGGGCCAAACCCAAACAATCAACTATATTAAATACAAATATAAATTCACCACCTCAAAGGTCCAATAATAAACCAAACTACCAACCTAACCAAAATAAACCTAACTTTAATAACAACTTTAACAGGTTTAACAATAATAAACCCCCTAACCATCAAAATAGAACCCCATATTATAATAACAATCAAAATAATTATCAACATCGCCCTTCAAATAATAATCATAACCTCACTTTTTATAATAACAATGGTCAAAATAACCCTATAAAATGTCGTTTCTGTAACAGCAGTCATTACACCGCCAATTGTAGTCTTATAAACACTCTTGAACTTCGAAACCAAATTGTCCAAAATCATCATTGGTGCCGAAGGTGTTTGAGTAGCAGTCACCCTACACCTGATTGCCAAAACACTAAAAAGTGTTACACTTGTCAGTCTCCTGAGCATCATACTGCTCTTTGTCCCCAATATAAAAAACCAGAATATGTTACAACTATACCCCAATCCGCTTCAAACCACCTCACCTCCACCCTGTTGGCTCAGAGCCACGGTGTAGCTCTTCCCATAGCGGATTTAAAAATAAATAAAGGAGACAAACCCATCCTTGTTCGAAGCATTTTCGATCAAGGGAGCCAGGTCTCGCTGATATCGAGATCAGTGGCTAAAATATTAAACTGCATTCCCCATTCCACTGTTAACATCTCCATAAACGGAATTAACAAAATAGGCACTCCTTCGGTACATGATGTGGTCACCTTAAACATCAGTACCAAGGAGGGGGTGATTCCTATATCTGCTGTTATAGTAGATCGCCTTCCCAACGATCTTAAAATACCTGGGCTTGTGAAGACCACACAAATGCTCAGACAATATCGTATCCCCCTTGCTAATCCTTATCCAACATCAGATGTTATTACGGACATTGGCTTACTCCTCGGATCCGACAACCTCCCCCATTTTCTCCAATCATATGAGAAAATAAACAATGTAAATTTGTTAAAAACAAATGTAGGTAATATTATTTGGGGCAAATTACCTTTTACTTCTGGTGGCACAGATTCTCAAGTCACTATTGTATCTTCTTTTAGGGCCGAAGTCCAATTTTTCGATCCTATAATTAGTTTTAGCCATTCTAATCATAAAAATATTGATCATTCTTCCTTTCTCCCTATAATTGAGGAGGAAGAACCATTAGTTTTAAGTGAAAATCCTCCCCTCTCTATAACTGAGGCAGAGGACTCTTTGAATTTAAATCCTTCACCTCCTCTCGAAGATGCCGAGGGAGGGGAAGTTGTAAATAATGCGCATCAACTTTCATATTTTTCCCAAGAGGAATATTTAGATTTAGTAAATAGGTTTAAGGTTTTGTCTGCCTCGGACGAGGCTTGTGAAATTATTTCCCCCATTAAAAGTACAAAAAATATGAATTTTGCCTCAACTGAGGTTGGTGTTGAAAATCACCTTTCTGAAAAAATTATTATTTCCCCCTCGAAAAGTACAAAAAATATGAATTTAGTCTCCTCTGAGACTTGTGAGAACTCTCACACCATTGAAAATATTAATCAAAATATTTTATCTGCTTCAGCTGAAGCTTTTAGTACTGATTCTGCTTCAATAAAAAATATAGAAAATATAAATATTTCCTCAGCTGAGGACCCCCTCCCCCCTCCTTCTGTGATCACAGAGGAGGAGTATAATAAAAACTCCATAGACGACCTCGATCGTTTATGGTCTCTCTCCCATATTGGAATATTACCTGATGAGCAGTTTACTTTAGCTGAAAAAACTACCCTTGAATCATTTAAGGAAAATTTGCGCTTCATAAATGGGAAATATGTAGTGTCATTGCCATGGCGTACAAATCATCCCACTTTACCAGATAATTATTCTTTGTCGAAACGTCGACTTTATAGTGTACTGAAACGGCTCAGGACTGAACCTGAATTATTAAACTCTTACAACGATGTAATAAAGGAACAGCTGTCCCTTGACTTCATCGAGGAAGTAAAACCTTCCACCCCCTCCATCCTGAAGCCAAGTTACACTACCTTCCCCATCATGGGGTGCGCAAAAATTCCTCTACGACTAAACTTCGTTTAGTCTATGACTGTTCATCCAATAACCCCAGTTTAAATTTCTGTTTACACAGTGGTCCATCTCTGATAACAGATCTGGGAAAATTATTATTAAAATTTAGAATAAAAAGGTACGCAACTTCCTCAGATATTGAAAAGGCTTTCTTAGGGATTCGTTTGGCAGAAAAGGATCGAGATTCAACTCGTTTCCTATGGGTCAGAGACCCCTCAGACCCCCAATCGCCTATAGTAACATATAGGTTCAAATCAGTACTATTTGGAGCAACTTGTAGTCCATTTTTATTGGCAGCATGCCTCCATCTATTTTTTTGAAACCAGATCCTTATTTGCAGAGGCTGGTTTAAATTTAAGAGAGTGGGCTTCCAACTCATCTCTCGCTACTTCTATGTTTCAAGAGAAAGAATTGGGCATAGAAGAACCTTGTTTAAAAATTTTAGGTATGGAATGGGATACTTCCTCCGATACCATGTCTTACCCCACTCGTAGCTTCGACCCAGAAGCCAATACTAAACGTAAAATACTACATAATGTTGCATCTGCATTTGATCCTCTTGGTGTTTTGTCACCCGTAGTTATAAGAGGCAAAATGCTTCTACAAAAAATTTGGAAATTAAAACTTGACTGGGACCACAAGATCCCCAATGATCTTCAAAAAGAGTGGAGATCACTTGTGGTTCAATTTGAACAATGTTTAAACTTAAAGTTGCCTAGGCAACTTATATATTCAATTAATGTGGAACTCCACGCCTTTTCCGATGCATCTGGCTCTGCATACGGTACAGTGGTGTATGTTGTCTCTTGTGCAGACTCAACACCCATTTCAAAAATATTATTATCAAAAGTTAAAGTATCCCCCATTAAAGAGCTTTCCATTCCCCGATTAGAACTTATGGGAGCTCTATTATCATCTCGCATGTTAAAATTTATATTAGAAACGTTTGAAAACATATTAAATTTTGAGAAAATATATGCTTGGTGTGATAGTCAAGTCACCTTGCAGTGGATTTTCTCCCAAAAACAACTCCCCACCTTTAACCAGAACAGGGTGGACGAGATTCGAAAAATGTTCCCTCTATAGAGTGGAAATATGTCCCTACACAGGACAACCCCGCTGACCTTGCTTCCCGCGGGTCAGATTGTAAATATTTAGCTTCTGATTTATGGACATCAGGTCCAACTTGGCTCTTAAATCCCTCAGACTGGCCAGTCTGGAGGGAACATCCTTCCTCTTCACAAAATGAAGAAGAAAATTTAATAATCTCAGCTGTGACAGTCACTCCTGTTGAAAGTATACTGAACAGTGAGAATTATTCATCTTATAATAAAATTGTAAAAATAACAGCTTTAGTATTCAGGTTCATAACCAATTTGAAAAACTCTGCAAATAAATCCCCTTTAAATAAATCAATTATAAAACCTGAATTCTCCCATCAACTCTCCATTGAGGAGAAACAAATTTCTGAGTCATATTGGATCAAATATATGCAAAGTTTGCATTTTCAGTCTGAAATAGATTGTTTAAAAAATAAAAAACCCCTTACACAGTTGTGTAAACAACTTAATATTATATTAGTAAATGGTATACTCAGGTGTGACAGAAGGTTAGGAAACTCCTTCCTACCTTATGACACCAAATTCCCTTATTTACTCCCAAATAATCATCATTTAATAAAACTCATCATATGGGACACCCATATGTCCTTTCATCATTTAGGAACCTCTGAGCTCCTTTTAATAATACGCAGAAAGTATTATTTTTCCCATATGAGAACCAATATTAAAAAGGTCACAAGACCATGCATTTTGTGTAAACGTTTGCAAACTCTTCACTTTAGGTCTGCCCCTCTGGCTGCTTTGCGAGTTATAAACACCAAACCATTTACTATTTTGGGAGTTGACCTAACAGGTCATTTTATAATTAAAACTTCAAAAACAGCTACTTCAAAATGTTATATTGTATTATTTACCTGTGCAACGACTCGAGCAGTCCATCTCGAGCTCGTTTTGAACAATAGCACAAAGTCTTTTTTGGTCGTTCACCGGCACAAGCGGGTGGGCGTGGTGTCCTTCTGTTGTTTTGCTCGAATGGCATACCTGGCTTCCATGCTTCAAATACGATTGTTTAAAGGCAGTTGCATGGCTTGCCAAATAAAATGAAAACCAGTTCTTTGTCAATGCTCCATTTACGGCGGGTTCAGTCACAACAAACGGCATACTTTGCGGAGTTTTTTTTGGGCGTCTGGTGGTTAACACAATTATAATTGAAGTGGAGGCAGTTTTAAATTGCCGTCCTCTCACATTTGTAGGGGATGACCTCCATAGTGAGGAACCACTCACCCCTTCCCATTTATTAACAGGGCATAAATTAAACTCACTCCCCGTTCCAGAGGAACTTATTGAAATGGATCCTACATATTTAGATCCTATAAAAATTGGTAAACGCTACAAATACATCCTCTCCCTTGTAAATAAATTTAAAACTAAATGGGAAAAGGATTATTTGTTAAATTTAAGGCAATCTTACAATAAATCTGATCGCCCAAATGTAACTGTCGGTGACGTCGTCCTGGTGGAAGATGACGGTCCCCGTTTAAAATGGAAATTGGGAATTGTAAAAGTTTTACATACTTCCCCTGATGGCTATGTACGATCGGTTTCCTTGAGTACGAGAACAGGTGAAATTACTCGCGCGGTCATTCATCTTTACCCCTTGGAAATTCATAGTAATATTTATGATTCTTCCACAGAAGAAGAATCACCCACAACATCAAGTTCTCCCCCTAGGAACCGCCGCCAGGCTAACATCCTGGCTTCCCGTCGAATCAAAGCTATATTCGATTCGAAATAAGCTTCGACGACAACCTTATTATCCATTTAGACAACATCAAAAAACTTATCATATAATTTCTCTTACTATTGAACATTAAAAATAATCTATTAAATTTCTTACTTATACTTTAATTCAAACGTGAACTGTGTATTCCTCTCACCAGTGTCCCCGTGACTCTTCAAAAGTATTAAGCTTATTTTGTACGGCATTATGGGTCTTTTTACTTCAGGGTTTAGGTATAATATTCTTCGAGAAACAGTAGTCTTGGGATGGAAATTTCTTTGGGGAAAGGGTTTCCGTAATTCCCTTGACTTGATACTGTTGGTGGTTCGGGATTATTAACCCACCTTTATCCTTAAAAGAGGAAAGGAAAACCACTCCCCTTTTATTCAGTGTCATTACCTTCTGTTAGTGATGATATTTTGAAACTAGAGTATGCAAGACGTGAGAGTTAAGTTATATTACATATGCCTGAGTGTGACCCACTACCGACCCATTCAAAATTCCTATCCTTCAGACACAGTTCACTGGCGAATAAAGAGTATACTTATTTACTTTATTTTCTTTCACCAAAACTTACGAAAACAAATTATATTTTTTCTGTTGGATTCCTTTGGCTGGGGAATTTAATGTCGTAATTTATTTTAAATTACTTCATTCGCCACTTATGGCCAGTTTTCCTTTTGGGTTTTGATGACTGGATTCGCGAGTGGTTGATTTGCGATCGTGATCAAGGGAATTGTGAATGCATTAGTCATCGTTATTTCCTTTTAAAATTTTGTAAATAATAATCTTAATAATCATTTATATATAAAAATTAAAATTTATTAAAAACTTGCTCTGAGAGTCGGTGCAAATTTGCACCGAGAAATTTCAGATTTCAATACCGTATTATGATAGTGGCTCATAAGAGTAAAGTATCCCTTATAATTGGGCTACGCCCTTGAAATTCACAATATTGATTCATTTAATAATAAATAGTTAAAATCCCAAGTTTGGGACCCTTGGGTTACCTGTAACCCCTAAAAATGGGGTTAGGGGCTGGAGCTCCCCCCCATTTCATTTTTTGTTAAAAATTTCAACGGATTCTTCTTATTCATGTCAAAAACTATTATTGTACCAATTTTCAACCAAGTAAATTATATATTTCGATATATATATATATATATATATATAAATAGATATATATACACAATACCTCTTATAATCAAAATTTCTTAAAGTAAAACTGATACAAGTAACCGGCATTCGATTTTCTCTCGTTTGACAGAGTTTTGGATTTTCAAACTTTCTCAAGTTATACTAGAGATATAGAACTGTATTTTGATAAAGTTTTACATCAATCAAAGTTTTAGTTAAATAATTATAATTACAGTAAGCCACTTGCCAAAATAGGCTTCTCAAAAATGTAAATTTCACTTTTTGAAAGTTTCCTTCAACCTCTTCGTTGAACAGAAGCTCCAAGGCTGCCGAAGGGTGTCAATATTTCAGATTGATCCCAACACCCTAACCTTTCATTTGTATAAGTGTCATTGACCTCCTTTAATCGAAAGGTCAAGTTTTTGACCTCAGATGACCTTTCAAACTTTTACATTAAAAATTCAATATATTTTAGTTTACAATCGTCCTAGAAAAATAAAATTTATATCAAATTAATCAGAAAAACATACAGAATCTGATAGTTATTGTTAAAATTGTTAATTATCTTTAATTAAAAAATTACAATTATTATGTAATTTCTCTGAGAATAAACATATCCAGTTTACAACATGTGATTGTTGCCAGATGTTTCTGTTGTAAACTTCTAATGATTTTTACGATAAATCTACATTAGTTCGTTTGATAAATTTATTTATTTATTATATAATTTTAAATTTGCTAATTTTTGATAATAAATTTGTTATTGAAATATTAATAATTCAATTTAAAGTTTATTTAACTAATTGCTCACCGTCAACCCCTCGGCGTGCTTTCTCGTAGACTATAAAAGTAGCGAGAGCGACCGAGAAGGTATTCATTCTTAATTACTGCACGCTCAGTAGACTCCGTCCCATATTTTGCATTTCCGAGTCGAAAGAGATTCTACGAGATTCATTTATAATGCAGTTAAAGTAGCTAATAATTTTTTATGAAGCTTGCTCTTCAAGTGAGCTTCCCCTATCATTTTTAGAGGTTCCGCACCATCTCGGAGGTGTCTTACCGATGTTTAATTTAGGGCTGTTTTGATTCTTTTTTTTTATAAATCAACAGCGGAGAATTGAAAACCTTCCTTCCGTTAAATGGTGATTTTAGGAAATTTGTGTAGGTATGTCATCATAAAGCCTTCTGGACAACTTAGAAATTCCCACTAATGGCCATCTGGCCCCCCTTCTCTCCTATTTCAGATATTAGTAAAAAAGGCTTCAGTTTTTGATTCGTTCATATGTCATTTTTGAAAGGTGTTTAATGTTGTATATCAAATCAGTCTCTTCTTGTTGAATTATTCAGTTAGAATAAGTCACCTTGAAAAGTGGACCCACGAGTTGTTATACAATATTGATACGCTTCTGTTAGAATAGTTCTCAAGGTTGAATTAAAATTCGATTGGCCCACGTTTTTTTAGTCTTTCAGTTTTCATCACTGAATACTAAAAATCCGCGTCAGTCATCTTTCAACCTACCTTTTTTATTTCGTCTTAAATTTCATGTCCAGTTTTTATTGTAGGTGGAGAAATCTTCGAGGTTTTTTATCTATTCTTTTATCCTCTCTTTTTTCGGTGAAAGCTTAAAAATATAATATTTACACACACATTTTTCCAACGTGATGTATACTGATTTTTTGTTTATTTTTTTACACATGCAAACAATAAACTCGCACACAAGAAAAATAAGCAAAATGCTAAATGGGAAACTTGGGAAAGTAAAAGATTTGGGGAAGATTTAATATAAAAGAAATTACTGTTAAGATCGAAAATTTCACTGAGATAGTAGGTTATAAGTTACTGCCTCGTCGCTGAAAAAATGAAAACCATTTTTATTAATATTAAAACTTAAATATGGATTGTAAAGAGTATAGAAAATAAAAAGGTTAAAAATATTAAATAAATCATAAATCAGAATATTGCAAAATTTTCATAACGAAAATTTGATTTTTTTGAGAGCATACTCGAAACTGAAACTTCATTTAAATTTATCTTTTAGACCTTTCCCCTTTTGAGTTTTATGATTGAAAATCAATCTCTATATATATATCTGACGAATGGTATATATAAACTCATAAATATTTATTCAAAAATATTAAAAAATAGCTTTGATAGTTGATCGCGTGCCGAAAATTTTCGGGTCAAATTTTGACAAATGAAATAGCTACTTGAAATGATTCATCCAATTAAAATTACTATTTGTAATTGAAATTATATAATTTTTATTACATAAATATAATTTCTATATATATATAGACTCATATATATATATATATATCCATAAAAATTTGTCATAAAATAATAAAATTTATAACCCAAAGTTTAGCGAGTTTTCAAAAAATTGTGTAACATTTGATGCCGAATTATCATCAAATCCGTGCATGGTAAAATTTAACTAGTGGTTTGGTAATATTAGTTTCCCGTGGTGGTGGAGCAAATATTAGAACCCCCAGACAGAGGCTTCACCCCTGTCTTGTAATAATAATTAGTTTCCAAGAATTAGACATTTGCTTATTACGGTTTCTTCTTGTTTTCCTTGTTTTCTAAACAGAAACGAGAAACATTAGGAACCTAAAATAAAAATTTACATTGGAAATTTGTCTTTCCTAGAATGCTTGCATTTCTAGAGATTGACGATTCCTACAAATAATAATTCATTATTTTGGTATCTTTACCATTAATATAAATAATTATTATTATATTATTTATTATATTATTTATATTATATTATATTATTATTATTATTCATCATTTATTTTAGTGTGCTAGTATACTTGCTTGCTATTATTATTTTATATTATTGTTATATTATTTATTATTATTATATATTATTATTACATTGCTTTCATGGTACTAAGTTATAGAAAGTCTTGGTAGTATGCTGTTATTGTTATCGTTATCACAATAAATATTGTTTTATTATTGTATCACTTCGGAACTTGACTAGAGTTTTTTTCATCTCTGTCCACTTTCGAAGATATAAAATTATACTACATCTTGTTCGATAACGTGGTTACACATATTCGGAAATTCAGAAATAACTTCGTAATGAAAATTTTATAATTTCAAATATTAAAGCGACTTCCATATAAAATAAACTCAGCAAACTTTTAATAACAATATAAAAAATAAATTTCACTTAAATTTAATATACGACAAAACTTTTTCGTCCCCAAAAATCATCATAAATAAAACTCGATTCTTTTATGGACAT
>JABUQX010002282.1:0-32500 GCA_015478945.1 Trachelipus rathkii | reverse complement strand
CATAGAATTTAAACAATGTGTACACAATGTGTGTATAACAGCTTTTAGGATACTCATTCGAATAACAGATTGTAAATCTCGATAAGCCTCTTCATGGAAGAGGCTCCATTCATATATTGGCCTCTAAATTTTGAGTTTAAATCAGATAGCCGAGGGTCTTCTCCAAAATTACATTGTCAATGCTTTCCCTGAGATATAAACCGGAACAAATTATAAAAAATCCTCTCTAAAGTAAAAAGAGTATCACCTCCATCACCAACAATCTCGCTTACCTTACACAAAGTGAAAAAACGTTCTGTTTGGGAAATATCCTTTTTCATCAGCTAATTCTGAAAAAAAAAAAATTGTTTTATTAACTTCTTCCACTATTTTCCTTTGTATAAGTTGACTAAATGGACTGTATGATTTCATTCTGTATCATCGAACTCGTATACATTTTTGGACGATAGAAGTAAGTGGTTTTTCAAAACCTGGTCACCCCCATTTGCTGCGAAACTAAGAAGGCTTCTAAATTCCGTCATTTTCAGCTTGGAGTTGAGTAATTCAAATACGTCCAAGTCACTTGAGCCCTTTAATGCAAGACCTTGCTCCACATAAACCTATAGTTTCAATTATTGGTACAAGTTTTCTCTATTTCCTTCACATTTTTTCTTTTTGACGTGTCAGTTGTTTCTGTCTATAGGCTTTCGTTTTTTTGCTGATAGAGCTTCAATATTATTATTATTATTATTATTATATATTATATTATATAATATATAATATATATATATATATAATATATATATATATATATATTATATATTATATATAAATATAATATATATATATATATATATATATAATTAATATATATATATATATATATATAATATATATATATATATATTATATATATTTGAAGTTTCTTTTCTGCTGAAAAAATTGCACTGTCGATAATTTCGGAGGGCTGCAGCCCCCTCAGCCACCCCCCCTGAGCTACACCCCTGGTTAGGGCGGCTTCCATTGATCCTTTAGGTTAGGGCTAACTTGGGGGCTTACATAATCCATTAGGTTAGGGCTACTTGGGGGCTTACATAATCATTAGGTTATGGCTACTTGAGGTTATCTAAGTATAGGTTGGATAAAAGTTTTGTTAGTTAGACACACACACACATATATATATATAATATATATATAATATATATATATATTAATTATATATATATATATATATATTATATATATATATATATATAAATATATATATATTTTACTATATATTCGAATTATATCGATATATCCAATCTCGATATATCGATATAGTTCGATATATCGAATATCGAAGCTCAGCGAAAAGATGAATTACCATATAAGTATTATCATTCATCTGACATGTGTCTGCTTGCATATATATATATATATATTATATATATATATATATATATTATATATATATAATATTAAATATATATATAATATATATATAGTATTACCATTGGCCAGTCATGTACGCTAATAGGTGCACACGTTACTTACTACGCTGTATATATATTATATATATATATATATATATATATATAATATATATATATATATATTAATATATATATATAATATAATATATATATATATATATATATATATTGATCTGGACCATTCTGTTTTAGGATGCATTAAGGAGAGAGGGAGTGGGGCATGAAAGTGCAATATTTCTCCTACATGTGTATGGGAACGAAGCTCTCAAAATCTCTAAAATATACATGGAAAAATACTTAGGGCATTAGAATGCCAAATAATGCCCGCTTAAATATCTTAAAACTCTTAAATATTGTGCCAACCAATAGGAGAGGGGCCAGATTTGAAATTGTAAGGTGGAGAAGGCGTCATCAATGCCATACACCAGGGGGAGTCCGCTGAGCTATAGTGCGGAGGGAGGACGCGTCGAAGAGTTCTTCCCATATATTCAAACTTATTGAATCAATATTTGTAATACTATTGTGAATTCCTATTGTATAGTAATTATCATCTAATTGCCCAAGTTAACAAAGCGATTTTGTACAAAATTCAGGCAGCATACAAACTTTAATGCTTAGTGCCTATTCAGTGTCAGATAATCGGCAGATTTGCTGTGATATATAATATGGGGCTTTATTAACTGTGTTTATAAAAATTAAATATACTGTGTCATTATTACATTACATTCTTAATTATTATTATATGACAACCATATAAATTCCACTTGATCATAATTAAACTGTTGTCTCTCATCACTTTCACTAATTTATCCCCCTCATTAATTGCTTTTCTGCAATCTGGCTGATTTAATATCAGTGCAATTTTGTTGACCCCTTATAGTGACCGGAAATACCCTGCAACCTTGCAACCTTGCAATCTTGCAATAAAAATATTACCTTCTTTCTGATCTGGGCCTAAAAATTTCTATTCAAAACGGTGATAAATTAGTGAAAGTGTATCAAAAAGTAATTGTGATCGTGCTATTAATTAATAACAATGAAAAGTGGTATTATAATAATAATTTAATTACTAACACTACGTGACACGATCAAATCTGTATTAACAATAAACAATAATTGTGGAATTACAAAGTCGCAGTTTATAAATAAAGAAAAAAAAGTGAAGAAACTGAAACGCTCTCTGTAACGGAATTATTCGGTTACCAACCAAACTCAAACGAGAGCCTTTAGCCCTAAACACTTTTGAAAAAAAAAAAAAAAACTCAAGCGTTCTTTGTCCGAAGAAGTAATTATGGCAGGAGCGAAAAAGCTTATGCATCGCTTGACAACAACAGCGAGAAGGAAGACAGCCTCCTCAAAAGCACGAAAGGCCACCGTCTCACGAGAAAAGAGGGATAAGAAAAATCCCCCAATTCTAACAAGTCCTCATTCTCCAACAGCGATGAAGTCAATCCACCTTCCCGCTCAAAAAAGCTACCCGATGCAAACAAGTCATCGCGCACCAACGCCTGGGAGCAAAGTCAAACGCGGGAGAGTCAGCCGACCCCGTTAAAGCGAATTCAATGCAATGAAAAAAAAGTTATCCACTATATCGGCGTTGGTCGACGTACCAACCTTCATTAAAATAAGCGACACCATTTTCAAGAATCTGGGATTTGAAAACAATCCCCACATACACCCTCTTTCAATTAAACAAAAACTAATGACAAAGCTGTTGGTCCACCTAGACAGTCAAAGTACAACGAGTAACACAGGTAGAAATGTATTTTATATATAATAATAACATAATAATAATAATAATAATAATAATAATAATAATAATAATAATAATAATTAATAATAATAATAATAATAATAATAATAATAATAATAATAATAATAATAATAATAATAATAATAATAATAATAATAATATAATAATAATAATAATAATAATAATAATAATAATAATAATAATAATAATAATAATAATAATAATAATAATAATAATAATAATAATAATAATAATAATAAAAGAACAAGTGAGAATTTTTAACAATAAAAAGTATCTTTGTAATATTAAAATAATTAATAGTATTAATAATATTGTACAAATAAATAGCAGTGTAAATAGAGAGTCCAATTTTAGCAAAGATGATGTTAATAATAAACAACCTAAGCCATTAAAAATGATAAAATATATAAATGATGTTTCTATAAATAATTAAATATTTATAATAATGAAACTATATCCAATATGAATCAAAGTGAAATTGTAAAAGTGAATAAAAATAAGAAAATTGCAAATGTATTCAATCTTAATAAATTTTTAGAAAATAGTAATGATTTAAAAAAGGCAATTAATTCTGATAAACAGATGGGATTTTCTATATATTTTTCATGCCAAGTATTTTAATTATTGAATAAGCCTAGAGTGGCGCGAGGAGGAAGCATTCTTCTTGCTATCCGAAACTATCGCGTGGAAACTTAATTTTGCGTGAACAAGATTCACTGCCGTCAAAGTTTTACCGATAGAGAGAGGATAGATAAGAGGGTCGAATTTCCTTCGCAAAGCTCAGAAATTTATAGTTATATTTTTATGTCCAATATAGGTTTAACAAAGGCAAAGGAGCCCCAACACGGGACAAAGCCTTAGTCAGATGTACAATCGATAAGCGCGCCCGCGCCGAGATAAACTCGAAAGTCAATTTGTAAGAAATGCAAATAAAAAAAAAAAAGGAATTTGTATATCGAAGTCCTACCAATTTAGGAACATTGTAATACCTTGTAAAATTATTAATTTGTGCATTATTATAATTATAAGTTTCTGCACGTGCTTATTTCAAATTTTCTCTCTTAATAGTTGGCATATCCTATCCAAAAAAAATTCTAAAGTAAAAATTAATAAATTTATGTAAGTTGCCGTAAAAATCGTTCAGACTACAGATCTGAAAATAAAAATCCGAAAGAAAACGGAGAATCTAAGGCGAGTCGCCTTCATTCACGCGCCCAAGGCCACACAGACAGCTGACAGCCATTTGCCTCCCTGTAGTAAAAATTCCTTCGTACCAGCCATTTAAATTGAAGCCTTCAAAAAAAAAGAAAAGGGAGACGAAAAGATACCCTTTTAACAATGAAGAAAAAGAACCGCAAATGGTGAAATACATAAATGCATAGAAAGAAGAGTTATTCATTATTTTCTAGAGAAGAACAATTTCGATTTTAAACAAACAAATTTCGTCTTAATCGTCTGCTACAGAGTAAGATCTACAAAAGAGAAAATTGTACGTTTTAGTGAAAATGTGATTTGAAAGAAAGAAAATGAAAATACAAATGTCGACCCAAAATGGTTAATGAGGTTGAAGAGATAAAATATCTGTTGGTGTCTGTTAATATAATGACGGGGATAAAAATAAATTTTATTAAATTGGTAATTAAATTCTGTATACTAAGATGTAAATGTTTCTTCTCCTTATTGCTCTCGTATTGACCTTTCTTGCACTGTACTTTTCTATTGCGTATTATGTAATAGCTGTTATAGAATTAAGTGAGGCTTCTGTGTGTCAAACTTTCAAACATATTGCAATTAACTCAGATAGAAGCTATCTTCTATCTGCTGTTGCAATTTGTTTGAGAATCACCCGAGGTCACCATGTGATCTGATAAAAGTTCTTTTACCAGATGCAGATTAAGGAGAGAGGGAGTGGGGCATGAAAGTGCAACATTTTCCCTACATGTGTATGGGAACGAAGCTCTCAAAATCTGTGAAATATACATGGAAAAATAACTTAGGCATTAGAATGTGCAAATAAGCCCGCTTAAATATCTTAAAACTGTTTAAAATATTGTGCCAATCAATAGGAGAGGGGCCAGATTTGAAATGTAAGGTGGAGAAGGCGATCAATGCCATACACCGGGGGAGTCCGTGAGCTATAGTGCCGGAGGCAGGATCGGTGATGGCTGTTAAGGTGTTGGTATTATTTTGTTGTTGAAAAAAAATAAGTATAAAAATAGAAAAAAAATAAAGAAAAAAGAAATATATATATATTTTGTGAATTCCTATTGTATAGTAATTATCATCTAATTGCCCAAGTTAAACAAAGCGATTTTGTACAAAATTCAGGCAGCATACAAACTTTAATGCTTAGTGCCTATTCAGTGTTAGATAACCGGCAGATTTGCTGAGATTATAATATGGGTCTTATTAACTGGTGTTTATAAAAAATTAAAATATAATTTTGCCATTATTACATTACATTCTAATTATTATTATATGACATACCATATATATTTTCACTTTGCATATTTAATAAAACTGTTGTCGCATCCATCACTTCACTAATTATCCCCCTCATTAATTACTTTCGCAATTTGGTGATTATATCAGTGACATATATTATATAGTATATATATATATATATATAATTATAATAATAATATATTAATATATATATATATATTATATATATATATATATATATATATATATATATATATATATATAAATGATCCGCCTACCTTGGCTAAGGCTTGGGCAGAAAGACATTGAAGCCTTGATGAAGAGGACTGCAGAAATTTTACCAAATATGATGTATGTCCATCTGCTTCGACCTTTTTCCGGAATCCTTTCTAATAATAATAATAATAATAATAATAATAATAATAATAATAATAATAATAATAATAATAATAATAATAATAATAATAATAATAATAATAATAATAATAACCGGCCTTTATTTCCTATCCATAATACATATTACTTCAATTAAACAAAATTCTATAATTCTTTAACATTTGCAGAGTTTGTTTGATTAGACATGTAATTTGAACCTAACTTTGATACTGGGAAGGGGGGAGGGGTGCTGCTTTACCCGTGCAAAACATCGTTCCAGGATTCCCACTACTGGGATTAAAATATTGTTCTTGGAAGTTTGAAGGAGAGGGCCAATTAAATCCAAGAGTTTTCCTTTTAGTAACGTTTTTTGACCAACTCTGGATATGCTGCAAACCCAGATGGCTCTTGCTGCTCCCTCAACAGCTCTCAATGCTGAAAAACTTCCTTTCAATTCGAGCATGGACACCTGTTGCAATGGTTATTAATGGTAAGTTATGCTAAAGTTGTAAGTTTATAGAAATGTTTCTGTTTTGAATAGTTTATGAATTGCTGGATTCAATCTTGTTTATAAAATACAAAAAGTATCACAGGTACTCTAGCCATTATGCCTTAGTTTAGTAGACATTCTAACTATATATGAATAAAGAACATTTAATTATCTTATTTTGAAAAAGACCGCACATATAGTATAATCTTTTTGTTATTACCAAAACTGGCAAACCTTCATCTTCAATCAAGCAGTTTCTAGCAAAGGACAGTGAACAAACTCTAGAGAGCACAGAAGCAGCAAAACCTCTAACTTCAATCTCAGAATGTGACAACAAACCCTGAAGAACCTGAGATAAAAAGTTAAATTTAATGAAATCAAATTGAAAGAAAGAAATTGAAAGCATAAAGGCTATCTTTTTAATCCTACCTGAACACCCCCAAGATGAAACAATGACAATCTTGTTGCTTTGTGTTTGCATGCCATTTCTAACACTTGGAGAGATCCAACCTGATCAAAATTGAACATTAAACGAATAATAATTTATATTATTTTAAATTATTTGTTAGAGCAGTATAAACATAAAAATATGAAAATATATGTAGATGAGGTTACAACATTATAAAAAGTAATAGAGAAAAAAAAAAAATTTAAATAAAAGTATTTACGATGCATGAGTAGGCGTTTGTTCTTAGTATGTTTAGAAGTATTTCGACTCCACCGGCAGCAATGAGGCCAAGTTGTGAAACTTCTTGATTGAGACCGCAGTCTTTGAGTCCAATTAGAGCAATAAGGGTCACGGTTGAGTTTCCTACCTGCAGATACTAATTAAAAAGACACAGTTTAATGATTCTACTTTTTTAGTATTATTGACAACGCAGCCATTCAGCTACGCATTCAAACTCACCCAATACATTAGTAGAGTTCTTGTTTTTTTAATTTACTATATAAGTAGGCGCTTTATATAATCGTAAAAACAAATATATTATTTCGACAAAAAATCATTATTAAATAAGTACTCTTACCTTAACGTTTATGTGCCCTCTAATTTTTTAAAATTTTTAAATTTATAAATCCTTTTTAAACGATTTAAAAACCTCGGTAGACTCCATGTTTTACCAACACATAATTAAGCTTAGAAGTATCATTTTTTTTAATTTGCTGAATATACCAAATGGTGTATATAATTATAAACCTTATTTTAAATCGGAAATAAAAATTAAATTAATCTAATTTTCAATTGCATATATGTAAACACATATAATATGTTATTTTAAGTTTTCCAAATTTTTTTATAAATTCTTTTTTAAACGAATTAAAAAATACTCGTAGGCTTACCATGTTTATCAACGCCATAATTAGGCTTAGAGAGTATCTTGTTTTTTTTAATTTCCTAATATTAGGTAGCTTTATATCGTTTACCTTAATATTTTTATTTAGAATAAACTCATTAGTTTGGCTTCACTCTTGTCGACGTTAATGTGCCCTGTCTAATTAATTTCCTTAATTTAAATTTTTTATATTCTATTTATAACGAATTAAAAAATACTCGCAAGTGCCTACCATGTTTGTTACACCATAAGAAGCCTCTTAGATTCTTCGATTTTTTTATTTGCTAATATTAGTGACTTTTTCGTTTCAGGCTGCATATTGTATTTAGATAGTAACAAACCCATTATTTGCTTTAGTTGTCACTCGGTATCTTAACGTTATGTGCCTCGTATAATTTTTGGTTTTAAATTTTCAAAAATATTTATAATTTATTTTAAGATGAAATTACAAATACTCGTAGTCTTCGGTGGTCAATCATGTTTATCGACAAGATACTAAGCCTGTTTAGAAAGTACGCTCGTTTTTTAATTGCTCATAGCGTAGGCTTTATAATCGTTTATGGATGCATTATTTTTATTTGACAAAAACCATGAAATGAGAAATCACAGACCATAGTTTCACTCCTATATAATTATATATATATATTAATTTGTAAATTCATCTCATTATTTTCTCATTTTTAAACGTAATAAAAAGAATCGCAGGCTTACCATGTTATAACACATAAAACCTGTTAGAAAGTATCTCGTTTTTCAATTTGCTATTAGGCAGTTTTATCGTTTAGGCTGCTTTTTTTTAGATTAACGAAATTTATTAATTGTACCTGTCCACTCACCCGTGACGTTTATGTGCATTTTATTTTAAATTCTGCAAAGTTTTTGCCAAAAACTTAAATCTTCTGATTTTTAAAACAAATTTTAAAATACTCGTAGACTACGTCCATCTTATCAAACTTCAAAGAAACCGAAAGAGGTAAAGTTAGGTAGAATTTTTTTTTTTTTATTGGGCTAATATTTTTCGTATTAATTAATCATAACAGCTGCTTATTTGTATTAGTTTAAAGAACGCCATTATTGTAGCTGTCACTCGTATCTTGACGTTATGTATCCTCTTAATTATTTTTTTAAGTTTTCAAAAGTTATTTATAAATTCAAGTTTTAAACGAAAAAAATACTCCTAGCTACCTAGTTTATCGACACATAATTAAGCCTATTACAGAACTATCTCGTTTTTTTTAATTTGCTAATAAGTAAGCTTTATTTTTTATTATAAACAGAACCCATTATCTGTAGTGCACTCTTATGTTGAATTTAAGTGCCCTCTAGTAATATCGTTTTTTTTGTATTCCAGTAATTAATATTACTATTTTTAACGAATAAAAATACTCCGTAACTACATGTTTACGTACAACCTTATAAATTATAACTTAAAAACTTTTATCACTTTTTTAATTTGCACAAATATTTATTTAGGTTTTTATTCTAGTTTCTGCTTTTTTATTTAGATATAAACAAAGACAGTATTGTTGCTGTCACTCTTATCTTGACTTATGCACCCTATGAAGTTTGTTTATGTTAAATTTCAAAATTATTACATTATTTTTAAACGAACTAAAAAAAACTCGTAGGCTACCATGTTTATAATCACCATAATAAGCCTGTTAGAAAGTATCCTTTCGATAATTTTTTAATTTGCCGTAATTTAGGAGGCTTTTTATCGTTAGGCTGCATATTTTATTTAGATATAAGCTCATTAATATAGTGAGATGTTCACTCGTTATCATTGATTATTGCCCTCTTATAATTACTTTTTTTAAATTTCAAAAATTTTTATTATTTCTTTTTTTAAAGAAATTAAACAAATACTCGTAGGCGTATCATGTTTTCTCACAAGAAAACTAAGCCTGTGTAGCAGGTATCGTTTTTTATTTGCTCATATTAGGTACTTTAAATCTTTAGATGATTATTTTTTTAGTCATAAACAAACCCAATATTCTAGCTGTCACGCATCTTGACTTTTATGTCCCCTCTTAATTTTTTTTAAATTTTCAAAATTTTAAACGAATTATAAAATACTCTTGGACTACCATGTTTACCAACACCATAATTAACCCTTAGAAAGTATCTTATTTTTTTATAATTTGCTAACATTTGGTAGGCTTTATATTATTTAGGCTGCTTATTTTTAGGTAGATATAAACAATCTCTTTATTGTAGCTGCCACTCTTCTCTTAAATATTTTAAGTTTTCAAATTTATTTATATTCTATTTTTAAACGAATTAAAAACATTCGTAGGTTGCCATATTTATCAAGACCATAAGTAAGCTTGCTAGAAAATATCTCTTTTAATTTGCTAATATTAGGCCGGGTTTATATCGCTTAGGATACTTTTTATTTAGATGGAAACAAATCTATTATTGTAAATGTCACTCTTATCTTGACGTTTATGTACCCTCTATTATTATTATTTAAATTTTCAAATTTATTTATAAATTCTATTTTTTAACGAATAAAAAAAAGACTCGTAGCCTTCCATGTTTATCAACACCATAAATAAGGCTGTTAGAAAGTATCTTGCTTTTTTTATTTTGCTAATATTATTTAAGCTTTATATCCTTTAGGCTACATATTTGTATTTAGATATAAACAAACCCATTATTGTATCTCACTCTTATCTTGACATTTATTTGCCCTCCATAATTATTTTTTTTTTAAATTTTCAAAATTATTCATAAATTCTATTTTTAAACGAATTAAAAAAATACTCGTAGGCTACCACGTTTATTAACCCTATAATTAAGGCTTGTTAGAAAGTATTTCGTTTTTATTTGCTAAATTAGGTAAGGTTTTATATAGTTTAGTGTTGCAGTATTTTGTTAAGGTTACAAACCAAGCCCATTCATATAGCATGTGACAATTATTTTTTGAAAAGTTTTTTTTCTCTATAATTATTTTTTTATTTTGGTTTCAAAATTATCTATAAATTCTACTATTTTTAAATACGAATTTAATTTTTAAACTTCATTACATCGAAACCTCACAAAAATGTTTTAGAAGTTATCTTTTTTTCTTTGTTTGCTAATGGGTAGTTTGTAGCGTTTTACGTTGCTTTTATTTTTTTAGATATAAAAAACCGATTATTCTAGCTGTCACTCAATTTGATATTTTTGATTATAATTATTTTTTAAGTTCAACAACTATTTATTTCATTCCTAAACGATTAAAAAAAATACTCGTAGCCTACATTTGTATGTTTAAAATAAGGGCTGTTATAAATCTTTTTTTTTTTATTTGCTAATTATTTTTATTAGTCAAACATATATTAAGCATAATAAACAAACGGGTCCCAAATTGTGACACGTCTTCACGGTTTATGTGCCCCTCTGGTAATTATGTTGCTTGAATTCTGCACACAACTAAACTGAAGTTTATTCTTACTATGAAATTAACGATGCTGTTCCTGCTGTTTTTTACTTTTAACCTAAATGCGACGGGCTTTGGTCAAGAGCGTATACCTCATGTTCTTCAACACCATAATTGAAGCCTGTTAGAAAGTTTTCTTTTTTGTGATCTTGCTGAAATATTTAGTTTAGACTTTATATTTTAGCTGCAAATTTTTATATTTAGAATCATAAACATAAGTTAGTGTTCATGTTACTCTTATTTTCACGTTTATGTCTCCACATATAATTGTTTTTTAAAATTTTCTATCTCTTTATAAATACTTTGCTAAACGAATTTCCATTAAACTGTTTCGCCTATGTAACGTTAAGTAGAACGGCCAGTGTTGATTAAGAACTCCACGAGCGAAGACGGATTTTATCAATTTTGAAATAATTTTATTTAATATTTTATTAGTTTAAAAATTTCGTCCAAGATTTGATGAAAATTATGAGAATATATTGTTTTGATAAAACGAAAGGGTTAAAAGGTGACTCCGCTGATCGATATCTCGGATACCATGAGAAGGTATAAATATAAGGTGTTTGGTTCTCAAGGTCTCTCATTTTTTTTCGTTTGATGACTTTATGGTGACTTTGATCGTCTGTATATTTGGATGTAAAGATACATCATTTACAGTTGAATATTGTGAATAAGCTCTGAAAGCTTGTACGAAGAATAGTTGCAGAGATTATCGAAAACGGTAGACATCTGAAATTATCAATCAGAAGATTAATCATTCGACGTGATTAGGAATCTCCGATCAGGAGGATTATTTGAAGTGATCTGAAATTTATCAGAAGAGAGCATCCATTTGTGAAGATCATAACATCTCATCTGTTGAATACAACTTTTTATACGGATTGTATCCACGAATAGACAATAGACATATGAAAATTGGGAACACAACTGAGATTACCCACTATTGAATAACCAGAAGGCTTTGGTTCCAGTGTGAGGATGATCATTGAAGATAAGTGGGAAGACATACTTGTTATTTATAGACTCTGGTGACCGAGATTGTGATTTGTGGAAGAAAATCATACCCTAGACAAACAGACTGTATATTTTTATATTAAACAAACTCCGGGAATTGTCACGCTTTTATTTGTTTGTGATCCCATCTTGTGACAGCTAAAATGTTTACATTTCTTATAAAGTATCTTGTTTTTTTTAGCTTGCTAATATTAGGTAGGCTTTATATTTTTTAGGCAGCTTATTTTTATTTGGATGTAAACAAACCTATTATTGTAGGTGTCACTCTTATTTTGACATTTATGTGCCCTCTATAATAACTTTCTTTTTTTTAATTTTCAAAACGGTTTATAAATTTTATTTTTAAACGAATTAAAAAATACTCGTAGGCTACCATGTTTATCAAGGCCATAATTAAGCTTGTTTGAAAGTATCTCGTTTTTTTAAAAATAAACCCATTATTGAAGCGGTCACTCTTATGTTGAGGTTTATGTCCCCTCGTATAATTATTTTTTTTAAATTTTCAAATTTTAAACTCTTAGAAAGTATCTTGTTTTTTTAGTTTGTTAACATTAGGTAGGCTATAAATGGTTAAGGCTGCTTATTTTTATTTACATGTAAGCAAACCCATTATTGTAATTGCCACTCCTATCTTGAAGTTTAAGTACCCTCTTTAATTATTTTTTTTAAGTTTTCAAAACTATAAATTCCATTTTTAAACAAATCAAAAAATACTCGTAGGCTACCATGTTTATCGACGCCTTAATTGTTAGAAACTATTTTTTTTTAATTTGTTAATGTTAGGAAATCTTTATATCGTTTAGGTTGCTCTTTTTTATTTAGATATAAACACACCCATTATTGTAGTTCTCACTCTTATGTTGATATATGTTGATATTTACGTGTCCTCTATAATTAAGTTTTTAAATTTTCAAAATTATAAATTCTATTTTTAAACGAATTAAAAAAAATGACTCGCAGGCCATACATTTTATCAAACCATAAATAAGTTGTTAGAAACCATCTTTTTTTAATTTCCTAAAATTATTTAGGCTTTATTCGTTCAGTATGCTTTTCTTAATTCAGATATAAACAAACCCATTATTGTAGCTGTCACTCTTATCCTGACGTTAATGGGCCTTCTATAATTATTAGGTTGCTTATTTTTATTTAGATATAAACAAACCCATTATTGTAGTTCTCACTCTTATGTTGATATATGCTGATATTTACGTGTCCTCTATAATTAATTTTTTAAATTTTCAGTTATTTATATTCTATTTTTAATCGAATTAAAAAATACTCGCAGGCTACATGTTTATCAACACCACAATGAAGCCTGTTAGAGAGTGTCTTCGAATATTTAAAATGCTAATTTTATGTAGGTTTTTTATGGTTTAGGCTTCATATTTTTATTTAACAAACCCACTATTGTAGCTGTAACTCTTATCTAGACGTTCTTGTACCCTCGTATAATTATTTTTAAATTTTCAAATTTTTTTATATTCTATTTTTAAACGAATTAAAAATACTCGTAGGCTACCATGTTTATCAACAAGATAACCAAGAATGTTAGAAAGTATCTTTTTTTTTTTTTATTTGCTCATATTAGGTAAGCTTTATATCGTTTAGGCTGATTACTTTTATTTCGACAAACAAACCCATTATTGGAGCCGTCACCCATCTTAACGTTTATTATTGTACCCTCTATAATTTTTTTTAAATTTTCAAAATTTATAAATTCTTTTTTTCAAACGAATTATAAATTACTCGTAGATTACCATGTTTGCCAAAAGCATAATTAAGCCTTAGAAAATGTTGTTTTTTTTTAGTTTGCTATTACTTAGGTTTTATATTATTTAGACTGCTTTATTTTTTATTTAGATATAAACAAACTCATTATTGTAGCTATCACTCTTATCTTGACGTTTATTTGCCCTCTATAATTATTTTTATTTTAAGTTTTCAAATTTATTTAATTAATTCTATTTTTAAACGAATGTAAAAAAATACTCGTAGCCTACCATGTTTATCAGACACCAATAAGTTAAGTTTTTGAAATTTATCCTTGTTTTCTTAAGTTTTTGGCTAATATTAGGCTCAGGCTTTATATTCGGTTTTGAATGGCTTTTTTTTAATTATATAGAACAAATGCACTTATTATAACCGTCAATTTTATCTTGACGTTATGTGCCTCTATAATTATTTTTTTAAATTTTCAAACTATATATTATTTCTATTTTCAAAACGTAATTAAAATAACTCCGTAATTAAAACCCAATCAAGATCAAATAATTCTAATAATTCATTGAATTATCTTTATTTCCTAACATCCTATTAAGCATGCTTTAGCTTATCGCTTTAGGCGCTTTTTTATTCAGATATAATCAAAATTCATTATTGTACGGCCGTCCACTCTTGACCATAATGTTTATGTGCCCCTATATATTATAATTCTAAATATTTAATATTTATTTTTTGTTTTTATACCGAAATTTTTAGGCAGAGCAAAGACACATAGTCTTTGATCCATAGATGTTATTTTAGGTCTGTCTTGCATGATTTTCTGCAAGAATATTAGTAATGGCTTGCATCATTCTCTGCAATATCATCATGACAAGTTTATCAGACGAGTCCCTTACAAGTAAATAATAGTCATATTCATAGATCTGACGTCGTAATATGATAAGTCTCTTATATAACATGATATATTTATTTATTATTTAATTATAATTGAATACTCTATTGGATTAATTAATATTCTATTTTTAATTACCGTGAATTAAAAAATACTCAGTAGATCTCATCCATCCTATAATGTTATTAATTACTAAGACATAAGCATATTAATTTACTTTAGCTAGCTAATGTATCATCCGATTTGTTTTTAATTTATTCCTAATATCATTTCGCAGCAATTTAGTATGTTACGTATTATTAGGCTGCATTTTTTAATTTTAGATTTAAACAATCCATTATTATGCATAAGTATAGACAATTAAATCTGTTCTTGACGATATTATGTATACCGATCTCATAAAATTATTTGTTAAATTTTCAAATTATTAAAATAAAAAAATAATTTTTATTTTTAAACGAATTTAAAAAATACTCGTAGGCTCGATGTTTATTATCACCGTCAATAAATTAAAGACCTATTAGAATAGTATATTATTAATTGTTTTTTTTTTAATTATGCATAAATTATTTAGTAAGGATTACTATTTATATCGTATTTAAGGATTGACTTAAATTGTTTTATTTAGATATAAACAAAATAAACACATTAATATTAGAGCTGTCACTACTTATGTTATTATAATTGATGCTCATATATTATATAAATAAAATATTATATATAATATACTAATATAATATATATATAATATATATATATATTATAATATATAATAAAAATATATTAATTATTAAATATATAATATATTTAATAATAATATAATTATTTTTTATTAAAATTTATTAAGAATTATATAAATAATTAAATATACGTTTTTAAAACGAACGATAAAGATTATATCGTAGACCATACAATGTTTATAATGTCAAATACGACGACAAAAAATTAGAAAAATAATTTGTTATGAAAATTATCTGTTTTTTTTTATTATTTAGACCAATATTTAGGTCTTTAATATATCGTGTTGGATAGCTGCTTAATATTTGGGTAAATTATAGATTACAATACAAACCCATTAATTGAATATCGGTAGTAACATCTTATCTTTACGTTTTATTTGCATTTATAAATCATTTATTTTTTTCAAATTTTCATTAAGTTTAACATAAATTCTTTTCGCTTAAAACACGAATTAAAAAATAAATTGTCTTGAATGATATAGTACTACCTAATGTTTATATTCAACCCCATAATATTAAGTTATTAGATAATAGATGTAATTATTTTAATATATGCTAAATATTAGGTAATTATAGTCTAATAGTCGATTTAAGGATGCATATTTTATTTAGGATTAAAACCACATGACCAATTATATTGCATGTACTGATCACTTTATCTACGAACGTTTAATTGTGTCACTCTATAAATTATTATTTTAGTTTTTAAAAAATTTAACATAATTTAATATAAATATGCATTTACATATCGAAATAATAAAAATCTTCTTAGTGCTACCTGTTTATCGACACTATTAGGTTAAATGAACTCTGTTAGAAGTGATATCATTCAGTTTAGTTTTTATTGATTTCCCTAAATTATTATAGGTAGAACCTTTATAGGGTTATAGCTTGCAATACTTTCATAAATCTTAGAGATAAAAACAATGGAAATCTTACTATCATTCCCGTTCAATTTAGATGTCATTTTATTTATTAATTTTGAACGTTTATCGTTTCACCACTCCTGAATCATTATTTTATACAGTCATAAAAATATAACTTATTTATAAATTTTCATAAATTTTATATAATTTATTTTTTAAACGAATTAACAAATACTAATAGCTAATAAAGAATATTTATGATAAAATAAATTAAATATATAATAAATATAAATATAACGCTTCTTAAAAATTTTAGAATTATTTGTCTGATTTTTAATTCGTTAATATTATTTTGACTTGACATGGTATAGTTTATATCGTTGCGCATTTTGTTTTATTATAAGGAATCGTAAATATTACAAATTACCAAATATGAGTCACACCAAGTAGCTCAAAAACTTGTACACCTTTATATGTGCCGCATCATAGTATTTTCTTTTTTTTTATTTTTAATTTTTCAAAATATTTATCAAATTCTATTTCTTTAAACTTGTTATAAATAATACTACACGTAGGCTACCTAATTCAATTTAAATCATAGTACTAACTGTAATATTAAGCTTTTGTTAGATCTCGTTTTTTAATTTATTATTATTAAACGTCTGTCTTTTAGCTTTTTATCGTTTACCCTACTTTTTAAATATTTAATAATAAACAAATCATTATTGTATTCACTGATAACTTCTTATAATACAATGACGTTTTATGTCCATCTATATTTTCAATAATTTATATTTATTAAAATTATTTAATAATATAATTCTCTTAAACTTATTCAATTTCTTTCATATGCTTATATACATGTTTATTAAAGTCAAAAATTATAATTTTCATATTTAATAAATGATTAATTCACTCGTTTTATTTATGTATAAAATAATTATAGGATAGAGATCTATAAATTATATATCTTGTTTTTAGGCTGTAGCAATATTTACTATTTAGATAATGAACAAATACGCCATTTATTGTTAGCATGCACACTCTTATCTTAACTGTAATATTTATATTATAAATTATATATTATTATTTCTATATATTATTATTTATTATAAATTACATAAAAATTTATATCATTTTTAAACGAATTAATAAAATACTCGCAGGCTTTACAATTAATGTTTTTATACATACACCATAATATGAATAATCTATAATTAATATGAATTGAAGAATGTCAAGTAAAAGTATTTTTGGTTAAGAGAAATTATATTGGTGAATGTACTGGGACCTTTATTTGATATCGTTATAGCTGCATTATTTTTATTTTAGTATATACTAACAACAAACTGCCTAATTATATTATAATAGATTGATGATCAACTATCTATACTAGTACTGTATTATTGATAGACCTATCGTATAATTATTTTTAAATATATTAAAAAATTTTTATAAATCTGTTTTTAAACGGATTTCAAATATTCGAGGCTACCAAGTTTATCAACAAGATAACAAAGAATGTTAGAAGGTGTCTTGTTTTTTTTAATTTGCTCATATTAGGTTACTCGTGTATTGCTGATTATTTTATTTCGACAAACAACCCATTATTTAGTAAGCCGTCACAACATCTTTTGACGTTTAGAATGATTGGCCCTCTAAATTTTTTTTAAAATTTTATAATTTATAAATCTTATTTTTTCAACGAATTATAAAATATTCGTAGGCTACCATGTTTGCCATCAATAATAATTAAGCCTTAGAAATTTTTTTTTTATTAGAACTAGGTTTTGATTATTTTGGCTGCTTTTTATTTAGATACCACAAACTCATTTTGTAGCTGTCACTTCTTATCTTCGACGTTTATGTGGCCTTCTACAATTTCTTTATTTTAGTTTTTCAATTATTTAGATTAAAATTTGTATACGAATTAAAAAAATTTCGTAGCCTACCCACATACCTATCTACACCATAATCATGTATACCATTGTACTTTCTTTTTTAGTTTGCTAATACTAGGTAGGCTTTGCATCGTTTAGCCTGTTTATTTTTATTTTGATATAAACAAACCAATTATTGCAGCTGTCACTTATCTTTACGTTATGTGCCCTCTATAATTATTTTTAAATTTTCAAAACAATTTATAAATTTTTTTTCAAAACGAATTAAAAAAATACTCGTAGGCTGCCAATTTATAAAGACCATAATTAAGCTTGTTAGAAAGTATCTCATTTTTTTAATTTTCTATTAGGCAGGCTTTATATCACTTAGGCTGCTTTTTATTTAGATAAACAAAATCCATTATTGGTAAATGTTCACTCCCTATCTTGACGTTTATTGTGCCCGTCATATAATTATCTTAAATTTTCAATTTTTTTTTTATACAATTCCTATTTTTAAACGAATTTTAAAAACTAGAATATATTTAGCATGTTTTATCAACACCATAATTAATAAGCCTGTTAGAAAGTATCTTGTTTTTTTAATTTTGCTAATATTAAGGTAGGTCTACTCATTCGTTTCAGTGCTGCATACTTATATTCTAGATATAAACAAACCGTATTTTTTTAAACTTTCACTTCTATCTTTACCGTTTTATGTGCCCCATCGTATAATTATTTTTTAAATTTTAAAATTATTTAATAAATTCTATTTTTAACGAATTAGTAATACCATGTACAAAATATTGGTATTAATCAACAGATGAACTAAGCCTTTTAGAAGATCTTGTTTTTTTTTATTTGCTCATGTACTCATGTTTATTTCTAATATTCTTAGGCTGATTATTTTTATTTCGAGAAACAAACCCGTCATTGTAGCTGTCACTTTTATCTTGACATTTATGTGCGCCTCTTATTTTATTTTAAATTTTTTCAAAACTTTAAAAATTTACTTTTAAGATCAGAATAGGAGCGAGAATTTACTAACGCCATAATTAAGCCTTAGGAGGTATTTTTTTTGTTTTAATTTGCTATATTGAGGTAGGTTTATAACTGGGATGTATAATTTTTACTGTAGATAAAAACTCATTGTAGCTGTTCACTCTTGTAATTTGATGTTTGTGTCCAATCGCATACATAATGTTTTTTTAAAGTTTTCAAATTATTTATACATTCATTTTTAGAAACGAATTAAAAATACTCGTAGGCTAGCCAACGCTTATCACACCATAATTAATCTTGTTTAAGAAAGTATCTCGTTTTCTGTTCAATTTGCTATTAGGCAAGGGCTTTAATATCGTTTAGGCTGCCTTTTATTTAGATATAAACAAGGTTCATTATTGTACTGTCACTCTTATCTTTATGTGCCTCTAATATATTATTTTAAACTTTTCAAAATTATAGAAATTCTATTTTTAAAACGATTAAAAAATACTCGTAGGCTTCCATGTTTATCAACACCATCTGAAAGATAATTAGAAAATAGTTGAATATCCTACATTTTACGTAGTTTTAAAAGATCATTTAGATTTTTATTTAGAAACGAACAGACATTGTTGTAGCAGTACTCTTATCTTGAAAGTGAAGTACCTAGATAAGAGAATTTTCTTAAGTTTTTAAAACTTTTTAAAAAATACTTCCTAGGCCCACATTTTTATGCGACACCATAATTAAGCTGTTGAAGGTACCGTCGTTTTTTTAATTTCTAATATTAGCGTCAGGCTTTAATATCGTTTATGGTTGCTTAATTTTTATTTAGATATAAACCAACCCATTATTGTAGCCGTCACTCTTATGTTGATAGTTACGGGTCCTCTATAATTATTTTTTTTAAACTTTCAAAATTAATTTATAAATCTATTTTTAAAACGAAATAAAAAAATAAAAGTCGCGTAGAGTAAAAAAACGCCGAAGATTTTTTCTTCGGCGTTTTTTTTAACGTGATATTGGTTTTCAATCCCTTCGTGCTTTTTTTTATGTTATAAAAAAACACATTGTAGTGTCACTCTTATTTTGGCCTTAATGTGCCTTCTATAATTATGTTTTATTAAATTTTCAAAATTTCTTAATATATTTTTTAAAGAAATAAAATATACTCGCAGGCTACCATGATTATCAATTCCTTAATTAAAGCCTGTTAGAAAGTATCTTTTATGTCGTATTTATATTTAATTATTGCTATAATATTATAAGATAGAGTGTTTATAATCGTTTAAAGAACTGGAACATATATTTTAATTGACAGATTATTTAAAACACGAAAACGCTCAATTATTAGTGTCATCGTTAGAATAATTATTTTGTTTTTATAAATTATTTCAAATTAATTTAATAAAATTATTATATATATTCTAAACCGAATAAATGATTCGCAATATTTAAGCTTGATTTTCAACATTAGCAATTAATTTTAGTGATAGGATGAGAAAAAGATGAAGTTTATTTTTAAAATTTTCCTCACCATCATTTGAGCAGTTATAGTAACTTTAAAGCCGTTTAAATAGCAGTTACAATTTATTATTTAGACAAACATTAGATACCTTATTATAATGACAAACTGTCCACTATTATCTTTAGTATTTGTGCTAATATTTTCTTTATATTTTTTAATTTTTTTATAATCAGATACGATACTTTTATATTAAATGAATTATAAAATATCACTTGATTTTAATCAACACCATATACATTATTATAAGCATTTATGTAAGAAAAGTATATATATATTTCAATTTTGCTATATTATTTAGGCTTCTTGGTTTAGGCTTATTTTTTTTAGTTATATACTAGAAGAAACCATTAATATTTTAGCTGTCACTACTTATCTTGACGTATTTATGTTCATCCTATTTATATAATTTTTACCTTTTATAGAATTCTAATTTTATTATTTTATTTAAAACGAATTAAAAAGTACTCGCAGTCCTATATATTTATATCAACAAAACATATTAACTTACCCGTAGCTTGATGGTGAATTTCACCATATATGAGTTTTATCCACAAAATGGAACATTATCTACTTGATGGTAAATCTCTGTATTATTTGAGTTTTTCAACTTGTATTAATCACTATACTGTGAATAACACGTAGAGGATCGTTAATGTGTTATAAATTATTCCTGAGATTACGTTGATTTATTATCCTTTTATATTGTTGAAACTTCGCCTTGTAGAGTCTACACTTCTTATGAAAATATGGTTAATTTTGAAGAGCTGATGGATTTGACAGTTGACTTGGCTGATTTATTAGTTAAGGTTGCACATAGCAGAAAAAAAGTTGTGATTTATATTAGTGATTGTTGTGTTCAATTCTTGTGATGGTTAAATTGCAATACACTATGATACACTTGATTACTACAATTTGTATTTAGATGATGTTAGGACGGTACGAAATTAATTGATGCACTTTTTGATAGTTTGACTCGTTTTTAAAATTATCGATAGCATTATCTCAAAATTGAAAGTTATAACTCAGTGAAGAACTTGATATTTTATTATATAAATCAATGATGATGATATTGTAGATATGATAGTACTAGTTTGCGCCATATTACTACATTCTTCAGTAGAAGATTCTTGTATGACTATTAGAAGATTTATTCATAGATAATTATTATATTACAATCGGTTGACGGAAAATTCAATAGTCGTATATAGACAATACCTATGCTCAAGTGATGATGATTGGTAAAGAATAGTTACTTAACTTCCTAGTGAATCAGGATTAGTATTAACATTTACTGGTGATAAGTGGTGTGAAAATTATTGGATATAAATGTGTAAAAGAAAGATAATTAGTTTCATTTATATGAGAAAAATTTTGAATCTATTGTTACTTGATATAATATATTTTAATCCATTACTTATATGCAATATGAAAGAATCAAAATAAGTAATGCTAAATAGCTACTATTTCCACACAATAAGTATTTTAGTAATTAAAAAAAGCGCAGTAAGAAATTTTAGCATAACTATTTGAAAGACATTACCACAGAGTAAGAGATGTCATTGATCTTTAATTTTCACTTTTTTAACTATTTTTTGAGAAAGTATTTTGCCATAAACAAACATTACAATAAATTTTTTACCATTAGAAAACAATTTATTTAAGAATATTGAAATATATTTTTATCGAAATTTATTGAAAATTAATGAAATTTGATGAAATATATTTCTGAAAATTCATAAAATTTGATTAAATTTTTCGAAATTAATTGACTAAATTAATACTAAACATTAATATACCATTAAGTCGAATGAGATTATTGTCTGCAACTATATAAAAAATGTCAGTTAATCTGCCTAAATAGTTCCTAATCAAAACATTATATCCCATAGTGTTTATGTATTACGGCAAGGCAAGTTAGTTCAATGTAATTAGATAAATAATATTAATGACTTTTTAAAAAGGGAGTGGACAAAGCATGGCATATGAAATCGAATCTTCCACTGATGGGTTACTTTTGCTTAGGGTATTTTTTAGTGGCACCATGTAAAATTTATCGATAGGTAAAAACAGGTTATCAGCAAAATTCAGTCAATTATATATTTATCAGCCCGATATTTATAGATAGTTGGATTATAAAAACAAGTCCATTATCACAAAGTTGTTGTTATCTTTGTAATATGCTGACTTGTTAGTATTTATTCAAATGAGTCTACATCAATATTTTTAGTTACTTTTAGATTGAGTTTTAATTCATTATCAATTATTGTTTTATTATTCATTTTTTTATTATTTGTGGCTTCGCATAATATACAGATGTATAAGTGATCGGTAATTACTTTGAGTGAGGAAAAATACGAAAAGGTCTTCCCTTTAAGCATGGAAAGGTGGATCGCATCAGCAATAAATATGTAAAAAAGGTCAAGCAAATATCTGTCAGTTAACCTTAAAAAGAAAGACTTGATCACTCAAATTAGAGGTTATGGAATAAGGGTATAAAAAGGACGTTTTTTATATTAATAGAGTACAGTTCTTAGAATGGTTCGAATGCAGAAGTTGTACCCACCAACAAGAAGCGATTGGATTAGTAATGAAAATGAAAGCCCACTAGTCAATGTGATCGACTACAAAAGATGTAAAATGTTAGACAGAGTGTTAAAGATATGATTAGGAGATTCAACTGCTTTCGCGAACCAATGTATGTCATTAAGAACGTTAGCATTGAAAAAATTAATTATAATATTAAAGATAAACAATATTCTGTCCGATTATTTATTTGGATTTTTGTGTGTTTACTCACAGATTAATCGACTGTTCACATAAACACAAAAATAAAACAAAACTATTAATGAAATAATAACATTCAATTTTTCATATAACATTACAAATAAATTAAATAAGTCACAACTTAATATGATACACAATTATTATATTGAGCGTAACGAATACAAAGGCAAAAACAAGAAGGCAAAAAAGCACAGATAAAGAAAAAACATACAAAACAAATAAGAGTGCCAAGAGACCATAAAAAGCTCGATTATGCTTAGGTACACGGCCTTCACACACCTAAAAATGGGTACCGCATGGAAAGATCAAGAAGATGCATTTTTATGGAGATGGCTAGAGAATGTTCAACGATGCTAAATTCTAGAAAAAACAGGAACGAAACTTTCAGAAAGGTATAGATACAATGAACTAGATATAGTAGGTTTGTCATTACTGTAGGTAGTCATATGAGGAAAGAAGGCTACAGGTTGCACATAGACATTATGTGCAAGGACAAATGGTCTTCAAACTCCGGCCAACTACATACAAAACTTATGCTGATATCAATGCCACAAGAATAGGCGATAAAATTTAATTTGAGATATATAACACTATAATGGAATGGGCAATTATTTTGGGTCTAATTCTCACGGATAAGTATAGAACTTACAACATAGTATACACACACCATAATCCATTCTACATTTTCGCACTCTCATATCTCACAAACACACGCCGTCATCTTCAACGATCATCATATATCTGTATTTATTTATGTGCTCATCTTATTGTACAATTTATATTGTAGCGAATAGTTAAAAAAATTGAAAAGAATATGTACCTTAGAATTATAATATATTATAATATTATATAATATAATAATATTATATAGATATAATTAAATTATATTATAATTATATATAATATATAATTATATTAATAACATTTGAATAATATATTAAGATATATATAATATATTTATATTTAATAATTAATTAAATTAAGGGTTTGAGGTGAACGATTTAATCAGGATAACGGGGCATCAGGAATTAGAGTATATAGGGGAGGAATTCCGGAGCTGTATTTTTCAGGTAATTTCGGAACGAACGGAATTTCGTGAGCAAAATTTAGTACTAGATTCTATGACCTAGTGGATTACTTGGAGTATTATTATATTATATATACAATATCTGAAAATGAGATTTTCAAAATAGATGACTTGTTTCATAATATTGATTATATAGCAAAGTATAAAAATATTCGAAGTCTGCCGAATCTGATTTTTAAATTGCAAGTCTTTTCCAGAAACTAGTAATAATGAAGAAACATAAGATTGTGACTCGAACCGCATCTTTACGTAGAGCTAGATATCATGTTAGGTTGACAATTTTTCATGGACAAAGTCAGGACAATTATGCGCAATGTTTCCCAAATATATAACAGGTTATTCATCGATGTTTGATAATTATAACAACATGAGACTTGGTAAGTGAGCAGCACTGGAAGAGAGTATGTGCCTTTAGGCTTGAATAATTGGAGCTTATTGTATATTATATAGTGCATCCTTCGAGTTCACCTTTTCACGTATCTCACACACAGCATCTAATATAAGTGATTATCTTCAAAATGTTATGAAGAATTCAATATTCCTACTAATAAAATCCATGTTATAAGGGATAACGCACCTTATATGGCTGCAGGAGTTACACAAGCGGGATTCCAGAAATTACCTTGCTTTACATGACTTTGCCTAGTTCTCAATGATGCATATTTGAACAAAGAGACTTAAAAAATATATCCATTAGCAAACAAATCGTAGGTCATTTAATCAACTCGCCCCAAGCTTTTCCAAGTATGAAGAATATCAAACTAGATTTAAATTTACACAGCACAGAGTTATTCAGAAGGTACAAACCAGATTGTATATAGCGCAGTATCATATGCTCAAAAATTTTGAACAAAAGAACGCTCTCATTTCGTGTGCAGTGATCATTAAAAACCTGTATGCTTAGAAACTACGGAAAGTTTTTGAAAAATTATAAAGACTACTTAAAATTTTTCGATTGTACATATTTATTGAGCCACAAGGAACAATGGCATCGGCAATAATCCCATATATGAAAATGATTTGCTTTTTTTTAAAAAGAGCAGAAAAAGAGACCTATTTGAGGACTTGGGTCACAGTACACATGGAAAAAATTCAGTAAAAAAAGATTCAGCCAGTACTTAATGATAATGAATTAATCAGTTTTCTGTAATCCCTGGTTTCTAGTTACAAGGAGAAAGACACATAATTATGGAAATAATTGAGAAGTTATATAAGTAGAAATCAACACAATTGCAAAAGAACTTATTAAAATTCAAGAAAAGAAAATCGAACAAGTGTGCTTCAAGCAAATGATGATGATTTGGGTGTAAGGGGAAGAAAATATTCAAGCTCGTCCCTTTTTCCGTGGAAAGTGAAAGACTTCAGAATTGAAGGATCAATTAATTCTCCTAAAAAACGGAAATCGCGGCTCAGAAACGGAGAAAAGTGAATGTCTTTGCACTACAACTTAAGAGCCATGATTTAACTACAAATAATAATGATAATTAGCTTCAAAGATTTCGAACAATTTAAAAAAGGAAATTTTTTTTTGATATAAAAAAAAAGAAAAAATTGGTTCATTTTATTGTAAGATTTTTAGATATTGCTTTATTATTTTTCAGTGGTAAATAAATAAAAAGGTAATTCTAACTAATTATTTCTTTTACAAAGATAAAATATAAGTAGAATTCTATAACATTAAATTTAAAGGTTTAATATCTTAAAATTAGTTAAATTAGCAAAAATTAGAACATATATATATAGTATATATATATTATATATATATATTATATAATATAATAATAATTAAATATATTAATTATATATATATTAATTATATATTTATATATATAATAAATATAGATTATATATCGAAAACGGTTGAACAAAAATTTTTTTTTCGGGGGGGGGGGGTCCCATAGATAGTATATAATATATATATATAATATATATATAAATATAAATAGTATATATATATATATATATATATATATTATCTATATAATAAATATAATATATATATAATATATATATATATATCTAATATATATATTATATTATATAGATATATATATAATATATGATATATAAATATATAGTATGATAGTTACCGTATATATATATATATATATATTATAATAATAATATATTATATATCTTCCTCTATAATAATATCAAGAGAAATGTTGCAACAAAATAAGATATCTAATATAAGTTATCCGAAAAAATCTTGTAAAGAAAACATCGGAACTTGTAGATGAACTTACGGAAGAGAAGGACTCTTACAAAAAGTTTTATGATAATTTGGTATAATATATATATAATATATATATAAGGATAATTATATAATATATTATATTATATATTATAATATATATTATATAATAGTATATATATATTTATTATTATTATATATAATATATATTATATATATTATATATATCATATATCTATATATATATATTATATATGTAATATATATATATGTATATATATAGTAATATTATTTAATATATAATATAATAATACTATATAAAAGAAGGATTAGAAATGCCAGAAGATGAATCGGAATCGGAAAACTCGAATCGATCGGAATCGGCATTTTGACGTGACGGAATCGGAATCGGCATCGGCTGAAAATTTGGAATCGTCCCATCATATCAAAATATATAATATATATATATAATATAATGATATATAATATATATATATATATATATATATATATATATTATAATAATATATATATATATATAATAATCAATATATATATAATAATATAATATATATAATATTATATAAGTATATTATTATATATATAAGATATATAAATATATTTATATATAATTTATATATATATATATATATATATATTATAATATATATATATATATATAAATGTATATATATAATATATATAATTATAATTATAATATAATATATATATATATATATTATAGTAGTCATTATATATATAATATATATAATATGATATATATATATAATATATATATATATGATATATATAATATAATTATATGTATATATTATATATATATATTATATTAATATATATAATATAATATATAATATATATAATATATTATAATAGATACTATATATTAATATTTATATATATATATATATTATAATATATATATATATATTATATATAATATATATATATATATATCTATAAATATTATATTATATATATATATAATAGTATATAATATATATATATATATTATATATATTATATATAATATATGATATATAAATAATATATATATATATATATAATATATTAAATTAAATATATATATATATATAGATATATAGATATATATTTAGTAAGTATATAGTAGTATATATCATATATATATATAATATTAATATATATATATAATATATATATATATAATAGTATACAAAAATAATATAAATATATTATATATTATATATATATATATAAAGATATATTATATTTAATATATTATAGTAATTATATATATATATAATATATAATATATAATATATATATACGGTATATACTTATATATATTATATAAATATAAATATATAATATATTATATATATATTAAAATATATATATATATAATTAAATATATATATGTATATAAACATAGTATATATTTATATGATAATATATATATTTATATATAATATATATATATATATATAATAATAATATAATATATTATATATATTATATTATATATATATATTTAATTATATATATGAATAATATATATATATATATTACATATTATATATATATAATATATATTATATATATAAATATGTATAATATTATATATAATATTATATATTAATATTATATATAATATACTATAAATAATATTAGTTATATCTATATATATATATATATATAGAATATATAAATATAATATATATATATATAATTATATATTATAAGTATATATAATTATAATATGATAAATATATATAAATCTATATATATATATATATATAATATATATATAAATAATATATATAATAATAATAATATCTATATAAATATATATATATATAATATATATATATATATATAAGTATATATTGATATATATATATATTATATATATAAATAATTATACATACTATATAAAATATATATATATATATATATATATATAATATATGATATATATATATATATATATATATATATATATATATATATATATATATAATAATAATAATAGGATAATAGTAATATAAAAAAATATATATATAAATTTAAAATATTATCAAATTAATTGATATTTCTCTATTATTATTTAAATACTCGTAAGATTTCAATTTGTTTAATAATAATATATATTAATATATAATGTAAATGTTGTGGTAGTATTTTAAAAGCCGACAGAAAAACATAAAAGAAAAGGTTCAGAGCTAGAGTAATATTTTCATAGTCTCCTAATTTGCAGTTAATATGTACAACTCTCAAGCTTACATTGTTTGAATCACAAGGGAAAATGGTTTTGAACTCTGAGAATTGGACTTTCCCTGAGTTAAAGTATCAAACTTTCAATGGGTAGTAGCTCTGGGTATTGAGTAGCTGGCTCTTGAATTCTTCTCAATTTTAAACATTTTTAGTTAAATTCCATGGTGTGAACCCCACCAATCTTTAATTGTTTCTTACTTAAATAATTAATTATTTAATTTTTTTTAATTTATTTAATTTACTTCTCATTTTCACTCCTTAATTTCTTCAATTTGCTTTTCAATTTCATCAATTTTTACAGTCAGTTTCTTTAATTTACTTCTTCATTTCGTCAATTTACATTTCAATTTCCTCAATTTCTCCCTTTAATTTCATCAATTTCACTTTTCAATTTCCTTAATTTCTCCTTTCAATTTCTTTCATTTACTACCCAACATCTTCCTTTAAATCCTCAATTTATTTAACTTCACCACTCAATTTTATTATTACATTTCTCTATTTCTTCAATTCCATTCCTCAATTTCTTTCCATTTTATCTCTATTCCTTCAATTTAATTTATGCTAAATTGTTTCATTAAGGAAACACCTTAAACGACTTCATGCTAATAATAAAACCTGAATTTGTCCTTTTAAAGCAAAGAACATAAAACTGAGCACCGAACAACGCCTTTTCTCTGATTACAAATGCTGATACAGAACATATTTATTTATTATATCTTTTATTTATTTATTTATTTTATGTATTTATTTATGTATTTCTTTATTTCTTTATTTCTTTATTTGTTCATTTTTTATTTATTTATTTATTTATTTATTTATTTATTTATTTATTTATTTATTTATTTATGTATTTCTTTATTTCATTACTTATTTATTTTTTATTTATTTATTTATTTACTTATGTATTTCCTTACTTCTTTATTTGTTTATTTTTTTTTATTTATTATATTTTTGTATTTATTTATTGTTATTGTATCTTTTTTTTTGTTTTTTATTATTATTCTTATGTCTTTATATATTTTTGTTTATTTATTTATTTATCTTTAATTTATTTTTATTTATTTGTCTATTTAATTATATTTATTGTATTTTCTTTCTTTATTATTGATTTATGTTTGTTTTATATATTAATTTAAAATATTAAGTTATTTTTAATTTCATTTATTATTTATTTTTCTATTTATATTATATTTTATTTTAATTTTTATTTTTTTCACTTATCTTATTTTTATTTCTTTCGTTATTTCTTTATTTAATTATTTATTATTCATTTAAACTTACTTTTGTTATTTATTCTCAATTTATATATTCATATTTTTATTTAATTTTATACAGATTTTATTTATTTATTATGTCTTTATTTCTTTATTTAATTATTTATAATTTTATTTATTTATATATTTATTTATTATTTTATTTTTATTTATTTATTTATTTTTTATTTATCATTTGTTTATTTATTATTTATTATTTTTGATTCTTTATTTATATATTAATTATATTTAATAAATCAATTATAAGCAGTTTATTTTACTTTTTTTCCTTTTTATTAATTAATTTTCATTTTACAATTATATATTATTTATATTCTGCTATTTATTTTTAGCATTTCTAATTTATTTTTTGTTATTTATTTGTTTATTTATTGAAGATAAATTAATAAATTTAGATTATTCTTATTCTCATACTGAAAATTTTTATTTTGTCTTATTATAATCAAGGATATAAATAAAGATGCCTTTATGAGATTATATATATAATATATATTAATATATAATATATATATATATTAATATATATATATAGAATATAGGAAGCTCTCTGGAAGGAAGCGCGAAAGGTTAAGAATGAGAATATTAGGAATCATCATAGAATAATGAATAGGGTGTAGTGCTTTTGTAAATGAATTAAATGATGTGAGGGGAGTGTGGAAGAGTAACACTGTCGAAAAAATACTGCACAAATAACAGTAGAAGAATGGATGAGGAAGATCCTCCTCCTATGGAGAAGAAGGAATGAGGTATTTTTTGGGATGAGGTTATTAGTAAAGGAGGAGGTAATGGTAAGTGTAGAAAGTTGAAGAAGGTAAAAATCTGCAGGTATGACGATAAGTACTTCGGTTGAAATGATCAAGAGTGGATGCTGAGATGGTGATTAGTTGGATTTGTGAAGTTGTGTAATAAGCGTTTAGGGAGTGGTAATAGTCCAAGTGACTTCATGGAGGAGAGCGGTAAAAGAACCCTTTAAAGGTAAGGGAGAAAAGGGGAACTTTAGAAATTATAGGGGAATATATGATTATTGACATGTAAGTATGGAAGGTATGTGCTGGCATTTTGGTCGAAAGAGGCGTCGAGTGACTGAAGGAACTGATGGTGGAAGAACAGGTGCGTTTAGAGTGGTAGCAGGATGTGTGGTCTAAACTTTCATTAAAAAAATGAGTGAGAAAATGAAGGGAGAAGAAGAAAAATTATAGTTTAGGTTTATGGATTTTGCAAACAGGCGTATGATAGAGGTAATAGGGGGGGAGCGTTATGGCAGGTATTAGTGAATGATATGGTGTTGTGGTAGGCTTCTGAATGGATACAAAAGTATTGTATGACGATAGTGAAGCGGTGTAAGAATAAATGGGTGTCGAAATGTGATTGTTTAGGATTATAGCGGAGTGAGACGGGTTGTTGTGAATGTTCCTTGGTTCTTCAATGTTGTAATGATTTGTGGGTTATGAAAGAATTCGAGGTGGGGATCGCAGGAAATCGCATTTTGAATGATGGAGAATGGAGATTGAGAGATTTGGCATATATGCGGATGATTAGGTTTGTGTGGCGAATCTGAAGAGAGTTTGAGAGGATTGGTAGAGGAGATGCAGGTCTGTAAAGGGAGGGTTGAAGTAGCGGTGGATAAGGAAGTTTATGGTTTGTGAGTGAGGACAGTTTTCACGGTGTAGTTATGTTAGATGGTGAAGCAGCTGGAACAAGTGCGAGTTTAAATATTTAGATGGTGTTGGATGAAATGGGACTGGATGATGGAGAGTGTAGTAGAATGTGAAGCAAGGAAGTGTGGTGCAATTAAATTCGTGGGTGAATGTAAGGGACAAGTCTGATGGCTATTGGTTACAAAGGGATGTTGTACTGTGTTGCATGGTAGGTGAGACAATGCTGAATAAAGTATAGAAAGTCAGATGTGTCAGATGGAAATCTTAGAGCGCTTTGTGTTAGAAATGTAAAATAGAATGAACT
>JABUQX010002281.1:0-21972 GCA_015478945.1 Trachelipus rathkii | reverse complement strand
ATGAAACGTATTAGCAGAGGCTGTTTTGGTTGCTGATCAGTGTATGAAACAAGGCCATCTAATTCATATTTCTCAAGTAAAAATGAAAGTTAAACATAATCATATATCTGATAATATGAATGAAATAGCGTTGATTTGGTAACATAATTAGTTGCGTTTTAGTGGGTGCAATTCGGTTGGTTATGGAAGGATATGTTTAAATAAGTCAGAGTTGAGTTAAGCGGAAGTTATAGATATGGGAGTGTGCTGGTGAATACGAGCGCTGGCTGAGTGAGAATCTAAGAAGAAATAAAAGAGATATGAACCATTTGGAAATACAGTCAATAAAGAAATACCTGGAGGAGAAAAGTAGCAAGAGTTTGTGCAAGTGAGGCGTAGATAGAACATGAGTGCACTTATGAAAGAGGTGACTAAGTGGTCGAGGCGGTTTTATGTGATGATGTTCTCTCGCCATGGGTATTGTTATAGTGGTCCTTCACCTGGTCCAGGGTGGATGAACCCTCACTATTAGATACGTAAAGTATGATCGCATTAATATATATAATGAATATTAATAGGCAATACTATATAGAAGTAATTACTAATACTTCATAGCTTCATCTGTTGCACTTATGGAAAAAGTAGTCATACACAGGTAGTAGAGTCAAGAATACATAATGAGGTATATTATTATCTAACTATAAGATATAAATAGAATATAAATATACATTATCAGTATAATGTGATCATAGTTGTATAATGATAACATGTGTATAGAGAATAATTCGTATATAATGTATTAGTAATAACTACTGGTAATCGGTCTTTATCAATACACTCGCGTCTCTTTCAAGAGAACCTAAAATTTAAGTACACTCAGAATTATCTAACTAAGCAGTTAGATTAGAGTATTTCTGAAGTACAGGTAGTAGAGACTAGCTGAGCAGATATTATTAAAGCATTTTATGTTCTTGAGAATAGACCTAATTCATTATGCTGGGAGAGGCGAGAATCAGTGACATAGAGCCTACCTTTCTACACTTACCCTAAACGGCTGGCGGCATGTTGTCCGCGTAATAGAAGGTAATCGATAGTATACACATGGCGCGAATGAATAATTTACTTTCAACATATTAAACTGCAATAGTTATACAATGGTAAGAGATCCCATCGTGTTCGGAAACAAAACACAACAATGCTTATAGGAATAATGAGATAAGATGCCAAACACTCTATAGGAATAACATCCGACGAACAAGCGCTAACCAAACAAAAGCATAGCATCTGGTCTGTGTAGAAAATAAGACGTCTAGTGAATCTACCGCGCACCGTAAACAAGCAGGTCACTCGATACACATATATTCAACTTAAAGAAACACGACCTGCATTCTAATCGATACAATATACATACCCAGCATAGATGTGCGTAAAGGAACAACATACAAGACTGCCACCTTAAACTATCATAATTAATTAGACTGACTACTAAGAGCACCCTGTCTACATAATGTTACAGTATAATGAAAAGATGCCAGACGACTTAGTTTAGTATACGAATAGTGTCGAATAAAATAATTTACCATAGTGAGCGTGAAAGACAGTGAAAAAATATATTACTATAATTATTAGATAAAAATATTACAAATACTAAAATAATATAATAGACTGTAACAGACACATGTTGTATAGACATATATGTACAGACCAGTTAGTATCTGAAACTTTGGTTTGGTTTGACCACTTGAATTATAGTCTCAATAGGAAAGCACCGCCCAAGCAGATGTGACAGTGAAAGACGACGTGTGAGAAGGGATATCAAGTACACAGGCGAAACGACACACGCTAAAGGTAATAAAACAGAGACACAGTAGTGGAGATATAGAATAAGGTAATCAAGGAAGGCAGGAAAGAAACTCGAAAAAGCAGGTGAGAGAAGACACAATAATAAGAGAAAGTAGATAACATGTAATAGAACTATGACAAAGTGAAATTATATTATTGTAAAGAATTCTAGGTACGGTGATGCACGCTTAAAGAGAAAATATAAACTGCTAACAAAATAAGGACAAAACTAAGTCATAAAAGGATCAAACAAATTTAACAGAGAGCAGATGCACATCGTATTTGATACGAAAATCAGCTCGATATCCGTAGCATATACGAAGTTTGCAATATCAATATTTCATAATACGCCGATAATCTATTGTCATATATTGACTAGCGACAATTAGATACTGATGACTAAAGCGACGGAATGTATAGCTGACTCCAGGAAATAATAGATCTAGATTAACCTTGCAATCGATAACAAATTTATTTGGTGCTTACATGTTAATACAACTAACAGGAAGATCCTCACTCGTCATACTGCAGTGATATAGACAACGATTGTAGCCCAACATGAGCGTTCCAAAAATGAAGGTAAGCCTCCATACCAATCAAAGTATTTAATTTTATTACAATTTAAGTAAAAAATAAATAAAGAGAAGAATAAGATGAAAGAAGTACTTATATATTGAAATGTCACTAGCAGGTAAGAGTATATATTATTGATATTAATAATGATGATATTGAGTTTAAGCCTAAAAAATTAATACCATGTAATACCAATATAAATCTCGAAAAACCAGAGTTATATCAAATATATAACATGAAATAGTTGAGTGATATAATATATATATATAGACATATAAGAGATAATGAATTAATATTAATATATCAAAACTATGAGCTCCCTATGAGGAGAACAATTCCTTTGATAAGGTCACAGAGAGAAGACATTAGAGAGTATGCATCAATGTAAGACGCGAGACCCCGCTACTTACCTAGGAGATCCATATTGTATAATTGTAATACGAAAAGTTGGACAAATTATGAACACACCCCAAAAATGGAACAAAAAAACGAGCATGTAAGAGGTATATATAAATCCACTACGAATTAGACTTTGCGGATGAATCGAACTCCGAACTAACCGACTAATCGGGTTCTGACTATAGAAGTCCGAGACATGGATGTATGAGAAAATTAGTAAAGACATATCACGTAGATATACATCTTTTTCAGAACTCAGAGAAAATTGTATCAACAGAGCGAAGACAAAGTCCAGATTCAAAATTAGTGATATATATACAGTATATCACAATTCAGGAAAATTATTCTGAAGAAAAGAAATGAATATTAATATATGGCGAAGAGAGAAATTTAATAGCGCAGAAGATCATCCTAAGCACTACAACCAGAGCAATAAGTACCGGATTCTGGCCAAATAACGATGAATATGGAATAAGAGATGTTTCTACAGCAAGAAGCTAATAGACGACACTTCTATAAGAAGTCAGGCAGAGGCAAGATAATTTTGAGTGTATTGTGTACTCTCCAAAGAAAAATAGCTTATTAAAAATATTAATATAAATTTCAAATATGTTGAATTTAATAATGAAAAGTTACCTAGTACACGTACAACCTATATATTAGTATAATGTATTGAGTCCCGAACCCAATTTTGGCCAGTTTTAGCGGACTCTCTACATAAAAGTGTATGGATGAAGAGAAGGTATAATGAGTAGAGAATGATATAAGAGGAAAGATTAATAATTTTAAGTAATATTAATGATAACAATAATAGAATAATGATCAAATACAATCTAATCGTAACCTACATTCATCATATAATGCGGACGTTAAGCAATAAACTGCTTAACTCATTAATAATTAATCAAATAAATACAAGTATATAAACCTCCTCAGAAATAACAATGAAAACAGATTACATTAATAAACTCTATAACAAAGCACATCTTAAAATCATACATTCATAGACAATGAACAGAATACCGAAGCTCGTGCTACGAATCACGTTCTCTCTGATAAAGAACATGACTGTACGTCTGCGCAACTAAACAACTTGTATCGAAGACAGGGTGTGAAGGATAAGACTAGCACATAGACAAGGACAGAGAGAAGTAAGGTTCAACATATTATAGGACGCCAACCCAGAAGAAGACGATAAGAATAGACACTACCTTGAGAGTTCATCGAATTGGCATCTGCAATGGATCTCTTTCGTCCAGGGGTGGCGTCATTCATACTGTATAAACAATTATGAAGAGCATGATAACAATTGAGACTGGCGATCTGTAATAATATAGGGGCATATATTCAATTAAATTTAACTGAATAGATTATTATTAATTCGAACGAAGTACATACAGTAACGAGATGGAGACCATGATAGCAGATATTAAATCAATGTAGAAAAATGAAGCGAATAACAATAATCTAGAGTTAGATAACTGAGTATAAGATGGAAAGGAGAGATCAGAGATAAGAAAAATGCTCAAGCAGCAGGATAATAATCGTCGGGAATCACACAAAAAAAATAAGTAGATCACACGCGCCACGGCTCTGACGCTCTCGCCGCTGCGCACCCCGACGCGAGCGCTCGCAGTCACTATCAATAGCTTTCACGACACATCGTCTACAACGCACACTCAATTACTATAAAGGATAATTAACCACAGACAATATGGGAAATTAAATGTAAGAAGACCAGGAAGCGACTCATAGCACCGGTACCGACGCTGGACTAAGCACCACAGAAAAGAGTGAGCAGACGGTGCTGTCAATAGATCTACGAGACCAAAAACCGGAAAAAATTGATAATCCAGGAAGCCAGCTCGAGAGCCGGCCGATGCGTGGCGTACTCCGTGTGAGGCCGACGAAGGGTGCGGCCGAGTGAGATAAGGAGTCACACACCGTTGACAAGAATACACCTTAAAGATATGAATGTCGATGGAAACTGGTACCCAGGCCGGCTGCACGGCTTCGGCGCACGGTCGCCGTGAATACGTAAAAGGTATGGCACAGGGAAAATTGGTGACCACTCACGACGGCGTGGGGACGAAAGAGCGTAGATCAACGAACCCGCAGGAGCCGCGCCGGCGCCGTCGCCGGCTCCGCAGGCCTACGGCTCAGGCTCGAAGATGCCAAAGGGTATAGTTAGTCAGGCCAAAATTACAAAGTGTGGCAACTAAGAGCGTGTGGCACCTGCGACAAGAACTATGACTCTAGCGAGGGACATAGGAAATCAATTACCTGAATGTGGCCGACCGTGACTGCTCCGAGCAGCTACGTGCTGACGCGGATACCCAAATAGAACTCCAAGGAAGACGTTACCACGGAGACCGGAGGAATATGGAGAACAAAAAAAAGATAGAAGTAAGAGTGGACCAGCTATGAGAAATTTAAAAGAAAATCAGTCCGAGTGGAGAGGACACGGAAAAAGGGATGAAAAAAGGAACCAGATAGAGATACAAAGGTAGAGCGTGGAAGAAGCGATAAAAAATAAATAAGATGAAAAAAGGTAAAGGAAAAAAGAAAAACACGAAAAGAAGAAAGATAAATAAAAAAATGAGAAGAGAAGTGAGAATAAGAGTAAGGTGAAGAGTGAAATAAAATAGAATGAAGACGAGAAACAAGTCGAAATAAAAAATGACAGAAAGTACAGTAACAAGATCGAGCAATAAGTAATAGAAAGTAAAAATAAAAAAAACTGTAATAATGGGACGAAAACTCAAACGATTCCTTTCCTAAATAAATAACTACAATAAAGGGGAAACTAATAAAATAGAAAAGACCAAAAACTACAACTATTTGATGATCTCCTGAAACAAAGATAAAACTGGACAGCTATAACGTATATTAAAGCGTAGAGTAGATATATAAGCAAAAATATAAATAAATATAAAGAAGATATAAGTATATGATATGACGTAATACGAATATAGGAGGTAGACTGACAAAATGTATTACAGGTTATGATACGGATTGTATGGTTGAGGAGCAATTTAGTGACTACCATAAACGAACGTATATAGAGAGAGTAAGGGTAAATGAGAGCCACCTCACGAATATATAGCAAATAGATAAAAAATTATATATTAAATAAATAAATAATGAAAAGAAGAAAGAAGAAAATAGATAAAAAAGTAAGAATAAGAGGAAGAAAAAAGAACATAACAGAGTAAAATGAGTCTAATTGTTAAAGTGTGGTAACAGGTACAAACATGATGTAGAATATCTCAACAGGTAAAGTTATTAATAAATAATAAAATTATAAAGGAAAAAAGTGAACATATTAGAAAATTCAAAATTACTAAATGACAAAAATTTTAATATCTGCTTAAGATCAGTAGAAAATACAATTATCCTACAAATAAATATAGTAATTTAATATGATAATAAGAAAAATTATCGAATGGTATTGATTAACAGCTAATATGAATGATACTAAATACTCGTAAGATAAAGTTAAGGGAGAGTGATCGCTCTTCCACAAAGATAAGAGAGAGAAAATGCTCTCGCGGATGAAAAATGATCATAACTCTGAGAACTATTCTATTATTCTTAACCATTGATAAAGATAGGACAAAAGAAGCAATATGAAGTACCCAATACGAATGATGGTCACAGTAGATATGATACGGTTAGTGTTAAACTGAACAGCGTAAATACCGAGATATGGAGTGCGTACGTATTTATCAGTTGAATATGTAAGTAAGAAAGCAGAGCTGGTGAGAGAGAGAACTGGGCTCAACGATTGAGGCTCAAGTAGCAATGTATCAGAATATAAAAGAATAAATATAAAGTGTAAAGGTTCTTCTAAAAATATTCTTAATTTTGTAATACACTGGATCAATATATGAAAGAGCGTTTATAAAGGACTTTTTAGAGCATGTACACTCATTTCTACCATGGCATAATATAATATGCTGTGGAAATATCTCGATCAATTATACGACATGAAAGGCAAGGCAAATTACTCTAGACAAAATAAAGATGGAAATTATTCATAATAAACATAGTATAGTGAAAGAAGTGGGGAATGACTGATATGGCAGATGGACATGGAGAATAAAGATTACGACTAAAATATTGAATAATGTCCGATACAAGAGAATACAATCAAATGGAATAGTGCAGCATGTCATAGCTAATCATCGGTATTCTAATTCAGCAATGGTTTCTATCTATTAAACTATTAATGAAAAAAAGTGCAATCGAGTATCATCTCAAAAGCAAAAGATTCATGAATCCTACAATACTAATCTGGAATTATGTTAGAATTTAATGTATATAAACTTCATAATCTTCGAACAATCTTCTTCTGTAGCTATCTAATTTGGTAATAAAGGATAAAAAATCTAATTTTTTGCAACCAAATACATTTAGAATAAATAACTCATCACCCAACATGTCATTTGTAGACCAAAATAATTGATTCTTAAATTAGAAATAAATAATAGGACAAAGAATTAATATGATAATATGTATTTCTGTACTTTGCAAATTTAGATAGTATATTTTCGTTTGGTATTTTTGTCATAAATAATAAACCCCGATTTATAGGATTTTATTTGATTGTAATAAAAAGATTTTTGTTATCAGCAAATATAAAGTTTGTCCTTTGAGCATATAATGTTTTTACTACAATAAAAATTAATCAAAATAGATTTAATAGGAAACACTATTAACCAAATGCCATGACATCGAAGTGGCAAGCAAATAGAAATTCTATGAAGAATTACACCTACAACATCATCATAAATCTATGTTAAAGATTTTTTATTTGAAGGTTGAACTCCCAAATCAGGATGGAACTAAAAACATATTCGTAAAGAAATCTAACATTCAGATAACAAACGCGGACAATCTCACTATATCATCAATTTATTCATAATTTAAAATTCTGCAGTTTCAGATACTAATAATACAACAAATAATAAAATACAACAAAAGATATATCTGCAATATGGCCTTGTTCAAATATATCTTCCCAACATTCACAGGATTAACATCTAAATTAACAACAGAAGACAAAATATGCACAAAATTATATCGTGCTCAACATAGTCAATAGTATAGCAGTTGAGTTGCCCTTGAAATGAATACTAATACCCAAATCAATAAGAATCTGAAATAACATAATAGAACTTAGGAACTCCAATAAATCGAATGGATCTAATATGAAGAACTGAAACAAGCAATATAATGAGTCAAACACCAAATTACTAATTTATCGATAATCGAAAGCTAGAAAAAAGAATACAGTATATTTGAAAATAGAAACAATTAAAAACACCAAATAAAATTTACCGCATACATTAAAAAATAGACCAATAATGATGATAGGACAATTAATAAAAAGTTATCGCAATATATATATAATTGTCGTAATTAAATACTGCAGCATTCTTAATTTATACGACAGCTACGATGGGATATATAAAAATATAAGCTTATATGATCATTTTTTTTGATAGATTAATAATAATATCATGAATTTAAAAATAATATTTGCCAGACATGAGAATGTCTCATCGAGTTAACCCTTAACTAATCCTCCAATATTCACATATCATTTGTCGTTAAAGGTAGCAATTCGCTATCCATTGCGTTAGCAAAGATGATAATGACATTTATCAACTCTTCCAGCCAGTAGTCAATGTGCATGTATACTACACTCTAAGGTAAAGTTGACGGATCAAATCGTAATCAATTAGGAGAATCTCAAGTAAGTAACCTGTCCCAACCACAATCCATGCGGTGGATCTAACATACGAGCCCGAGACTAACGAATGAAGCTAAGATTAACAATAAGGAGGACAGATCTGGAGTGGAATCTACAGATAAACTGGAGGAATATCCTGATGTTTGTTTTAACACTACATGCCAAAGTAATCGTTATTTCTAATTACATTTAATATTGCCATCAATATGAGTTGATACAAGGTTCGGATTCCAGAAAGTAAAATTCGGCGTCAAACTTCTTGAAATACCTTGAACTAGGAAAAAATGTGGAACAGACAAAAATATCAGTGCAAGATGAATCTTTTTAGTAATCTGCATTAAAATGGAAGAATGGAGAATGATTCGAAACTATTGAACTAGAGTTGGTGCAAAGTTGGTCAATATCATTTTATGATGCGGCGAATATGCATCGAAATGGTGCAGAGCTGGTGCAGTCAATCCTTATGTAAATTGTGCGGATAAACCACGTCTTTTCTAATAGCCAGAGTAAAAACAATATAGATAGAGGATAGTACGATTGCCACAACTACAATGTTCAAGGAAATCGAGCTCAGTTTTATCGCCTCCCTAGTTTACTTGCCGGATTCGTGTACTATCAATGATAGTCTGTTCTTGAACTAGATGAACAGTCAATATCAAGTTAACTAAGCCATTAAGGACGTACAGATTTCTGACTATAAGAGAACACTACTCGACCGACTAACGAAAAGAAGCGATTACAAATATATCTAACATCATGAGAAAATTCCGAAAATAGATAATAATTGAAGATCTTAAACCAACAGTGTTAATTGCGACCAGCGAGAGATAAATCAATACCTTCATAACTGGAATTAAATGAGATATAGGTGATTTTGGGAACGACACGATGAATAACGCTCTAAGGTGAGAAAGAGTTTAGACACTAACAAACAATATAATGAACGAAACCAGTAATTCTTGGCGATTATAATATGACCACACAATAGTCATCTGCTAGATGTTGTAATTCACCGAATTCTCGCCCGTTTGAGGGAATACAGACCAAAACTCTTTGAACAGTACTCCATACTAGTACATTGATGTTTAATAACTCATAACACACACTGTTTGACCTTTTCAAATGATACCACTGCGGAGTGTTCACACTCTACGAGGAGATCGAGACCATTTAGTACTACCTAAAGTATAAGATCACGATGATAACAACTTTGCTTAAAACCGCTATCCCCATAGTGAAACACCAAACAATCTACCATAATACTAAATTATGTTTTTTAGAGGAATTGGAAACTCTTAATACGTTCGAGAAGGTGAGTTTTTTCGCGAAATTCACTACTATCATGAGAAAGAGTACTCTCGTATGTTGGTACAACTACTTTGTAGACAATCTAGCCTTTTGATGATTATCTAAACATATCAAATTTGAAGAGAAGACCAGAAAGGATTTCGATAACTAAAAGATATTCAACCGAGATGTTTGCTAGTAAATACAGAAACTGTTGTAATGTGAGCTACCATACATGAAATATAATCCCTCCAAAAGATGTAACGACACTTGATACAACTAGAGGCGTTGAGTATAGATCACACAGAGAATCGAGGCGAACTCATGCACAGCGATGTATACCCGATGCTGTTGTGTGAGCAAGAAGCTGAGTCTAGATGTTATCAGCCAAGATGTGTGCGGTAAGACGTAGATATATTCAGATGCGAATGATCAGACAGCTTTATACTGACTATTACGTCGCATAGCTCTCCTTTATTCGCGTGCAACGATTTATAAATATTCTAAATGAGCATATCAGAAACGCGTAGGACAGAATTAGATATTACTATAGGAGATAATAAATTAACTAGTATTGATAGTCGGCGAGGGAGCAAGAGCCAAGAGCAGGAAAGATACATGCTGACTGAAAAGTTCGACATCATAGAGAAACGGTGTATCTACTATCCTATGTAGAGCATTGAATTATATTAAAAATAGTCTCGCGACTACTAACGACTGAGCTTAATACAGCATTAGCTTTATATAATATATGTACTAAGAGAATGACCTGAAGATAAAGAATAAACCATGTTGAGAATGTGATAACTAAAAAAGTAAGGAGTTGAGTTGTAGGTTAATTAAAGTTAAATTTTGCAGGGTTGAAACAAACTACTACTACCTTCTCAAATAATAGGAATCCATATATTATTACACAAACCATACATATTTAGAATATATCTCATAGAAAATAGTAATGCTTTATAAGTACATATACAATAAATTCATCAGTTAGAAATATATATTCAGGGGAGCGGCTCGTCGAATCGACCATCTGTAAGAAGATTTCTTATCTATAGCAACTTAATTATATACATATTTCACAATTCAGACCAACAATTGTCTTAATTGGAGAATAGATATAGTACTGTCGATTAGGTAATGATTAATAAATATATAGGATCATTATTAGAATGTCAAAAATCCATGCCTCAAAATAATCTTTAAGTCATCAATAATAACAAGTATACAGGTAATAACTCATAGGTAAGTACTAATATAATATATAACTTATTTTATTACTCATATATATATGATATAGGTAATTAGAAATGGAATTGATGAAGGCACTATCTGATGGAAAGTTTAATAAATTATGGCCAGATAGATACTGAGTGCGAATGCTGATAGGTCAACATATATTTAGCAGCAAAATATTCACCGAGTGGACGATGACAAGAATCGAACCAAATAGACGATGAAAACGATTCTTCCTTAAAATTGATAGAAAAAAACGACGGATAATCAGTATTCAATTAATAAATATTACACTCTCTCTCTACCTCCTTCACATAACGCGCACTCAAAGAATGATATAAAGACATAATCATAAAAAAAGAGAAAAACATCTACCATTAATACCACATATATATACAACTTAAATAATAATAAAAAAATAATAGAAACACGTAACAAGTATAGATGCTATCAGATACTATATAATACGAATAAAAAATATATACTTTAATAGATTATATATATATATAAAAAAATAAATATAACCTTCAGTAGAGAATATATAGTTCAATGCAAAATACAAATAAAGATAATTAATATAGAGATAGAATATAATATAATAGATACTACAGTAAATAAAATTAAGTCGATTCAAATAAGAAATATATAAAAATAACAAAGATGAAAAAATTAACATTCATATACTAAATCACTAAATTATAAAAAATAATCAAATAAAATATAACTAATAATATTCACTAAAGTAATAATAAAATAACATGGATATATTAACATAATCAGTAATAAATACTGAACTAATTATATATATAATATAATTATGGATTATATATTAGTAACCTTAAATATTAAATAATAAATAAGATACTTATTGCCTAATATGAACACTTAGCTGATATGAGACAGAGACAGCAGGTACACGACGAGAGGGTCCAACTCTAACCGCAAGACCAAATTAATATTACCCGACTTCGATAAATAAGATTGAAATGTTGATTGCACTCTTAAATAGTAAGATTGAATAGGTACATAGTTATAAGCGCACATAATTAAAAAAAACAAATGTCTAAATGTTTATAACAAACAGAATGCTGTATACACCTACAAAGATACTAAATTAAAAGGACCTCGAAATAATCATAGATAAAGAGAATAATAATAATACATAATAAGAATATATAGGACAACGTGAAATATTAATAAAATAATAAATAAATAATAGTCGAAAACAAATAACCTACAGAATCAGTATCCAATGGAATAAAGAATTAAAACATACGAAAGAAAGAAAATAGATAACTAAGTTACTTAGGTTAATAGGAAATGAGGAGCATGTTATGTACCAGGTCCAATGTATAAGCGTATCTTCTAATAGTTAGTGTGAGAGCTACGGTCATCCCATACTATGAATAAATATATATAAGACTCCTAGGGACATATAAATGCTTGAAGAATAGTTCCAAAGTTTGGCAGTATGATAGCATAATTAGTAGCTACGCCATCTAGAGTGAAAGAATATAAAATGAATCGAGTATTAAGTTACTAAAAGAATTAATTAATAAAAAGGAATTAAGGAGAAGTGGGAGCTTTAATCATTGATGGAATGAGCAGGGATTACATTCTTAAAATTCAGCAATAAATTTTTCATTACAAATTCATTAATTCCTTCTAAAACTAAATTCTTTTCTAATGTTCTCATAATCCATGCGAATTCGACTCAGTATGTACATTAATAGGCATACTGGACATTCACTAGAGACAGAAGACCTACTCGAGTATAGGAATAAATAATTTTCAAAGTTCAACTCCGAATAACTAACACTCTCAAGCTAAATTTTCCAATTCAGATTAGAAATCTTAATCGCAGGGCATACTCTTCGACGAAACGCAAAGCAATCGAGCATTGCCAATACTAGAACCAGGACACACACAAGGACACGCCTATAATATATATCCTCCGTGTCGAAGTGGTGTGTAGTACAACATTAATGCCGCACATAGACTAGATCAAAAAAAAATAACTTTCACATCTCTAGTCAAATACATTTGTACAAATCTTGCCTTAAACCTCCATGCTACCTCTCTAGATCTGATCATTGTATATGTTAAGCTATATATCTCTTCCAACTTGAAAGGGCCTAGGTCTCTCATTCGACACCCAGACACACTGTCCACATAAAGTATTCGCCTCTATAGTGTGCTCGAAGAGAGGCTAGCAGCTTTCCCCTACCCTCAGTGAATGAGAAGAACAATCTCAACGAAGTGCGATACATAATCCTTTTAGTGTATTCCACTAAAAAGAGGAGAACTTGCTACATGATCCATCTAAAACTATAATCGCACCTGTAGCTCTCACTATGCTAAATCGCTCATACATAATAAAGCAATCTATTATTTAAAAGGAAAACCCTGTCGATCAAACTCACATATCATTAGATTCATCTGGAAACAATAACTATACACTACCATCGTTCAAAGTCTAAATCATGACATTTCTCATATATACATCTCGTATATACATTTCATTATAAAAAATGGTTGGTTGTATAATCATTAAGATTCTTGAAATTCTATGACCTTAAATAGCTATGAAAAATAAATACACAAGAAAACCGTGGACTATCCATCTCACTTACAGTGTAATACTAATCGATTATAAGTGACTTCTAGGAATCCGAACACACCATCATCATTTGGGTCTTCCTCCTTCTCTTGGCTCACTCGCTGAAATATGTCTAATCTTCGTTGTTCATAATCGACATCAATATCAGAAGACAGTGGTATGTTATGGACGAACTATCATTCATTCCATTTAACTGTCAATTAGTGGAGATAATCAAGGTAAGTGCTGTTACCTCAGGAAGGTACGTGTGTGGATCTGCATACATCCAGATCCTAAAGCCTAATATTCTCTACCGTTTTCAACTTAATAGATGAATACTTCTCGGACACACTGAGCACCCATAAACACGTCAATACTCACTCGTTAATAGAGTAGTCAACGGAAAAATTTACCGATCGTAATTCTGTCATAGATAGCATAGTTATTCCATTTCGTATAGGAATAGCAAAAAATACTGGATCGTCACCACTAAGTTACTTACGAGATAAGGATAATATAAAATGTTACCCTCTTGCGCTCCAGCATAGAATTACTTTCCGATTTATATCTCGCAACTTGGATGTAGGATACGCAAGTTCTAAAAATAACTTATTGTGAAAATTACATTTCTTATAAACCCAACATAAACTCTTTAACAAGAGTCCTCCTTTCAATCTCCAACAAAGTCACGCTTACTCAATCTGTCTCTACTTCTAATTTTTTTTATGTTTTCCTATGTTTATTCCCTCTGTTTCGACGGTTCTGATCAGTTTTCTCTCAATGCGTGAATCTGACAAATGATAGTGTACAAACAAATCCTTGGCAAACAGCAAATTGCAAGGGAAGAACACAAAAGAAGAGCAGTAAGTATACATCTTCCCTTATTAAGCCGAAGAAATCCTATAACATCACTAACAAATGGAAATCAGAAACATGCTAAGAGTAGAAGATAGGCCATAAGAAACATTGGAAAGTGATCATGTGATAAGGCACTGAATAAGACGAAAGTAATAATACAATCCGATGATCTCAGTCCTAAAGCTTGCCTGCGCTATACAATCAATAGGTCATCAAATACCGACCACATGTATGAAGTCACACACTGACATAGCCATATCACTGGGTCGGGCTCGGCTCTGATTTACACCCCGCTTTTGATCTAGAAAGATAACGGATAATACGATCAACCACGCGCAATCGATGTGCAAAGAAGTAATCTTATCATGAAAAACTGTATACTAGCTCATTTCCGTTTTACTGAAGCTCATCTTGGTGCTAAAGGCGAATGTGGCTATAGATAATCCTGGTCCTGATACGGACATAGCCGCAACGAGCAAGTGTTCTGCAACAAGATGGAACTTATCCCTACGACGTACCACCACCGTACGACGCCATTAATCGTAGAACAATTAGCGCTGCTAAGCTATCATTCGCACGAGTTATTGTTGTTGACATTTGGTAACTCCAGGCTAGTGTTAGCTGGTGGTGCTTCTCTCTATTAATCCCCACCACACTCTGTTTTGCGTCTAAGTTGGATAGAGATTCCTCTTTCGCATCTTCTGGTATTGATCCAACCTGAAATTATAGGGAAAATAATGCACCTCGAACTTTACGAGAGCACTTCGTATTCTGTGCTACAATTATGCCAGTAATATCGCTAGAGGGTAACATTTTGTAGAGTAAGTGAAATACTACAACCCCCTCCTTGAATATAGGGCTAGAAACTAGCAGGCAAGCGTTAGAAAGCATCGTTTCGGAGCAAAAGCTGATTACAAAAGAAAAATCTTGCAACTAATGCGCAGAAAGATACTGTTTGAGGTACACAAGATTTGAACTAGTATTACACCAATACGTATCACCCTCCCATACTCGGCACATTTAACAGGCCTATCCAACTCACAAGAATGTAATACCAGCAAAATTCGCTACGCTTTTTCAACAATCATTCACCCTAGCAGTATTGAGACTATCATAGTAGCGAAGCTACAACACATTTGTGATAGAAGTGAGAATCGCTGCGATTAATGGACAAGAGTAGTAGTATACATAAGACTATACGAACATGTGAGATCACACTTCCTTATTAAGAGCTTCTAAACCTAAGGGAGTATCTCACACACCAACGGAGCAGAGGAAGAAGTTCATTTACAGAGAAAGCAGGCGTCTTTCTAGACCATCCCATCAAAGCTCGAGAACCTGACAATAAAACAGAAAAGATCTGCGACAAGAAAGATAAACTAACTACCACCACTTAAGCTCATTCCTTTCCAACACAAGAGAACGAATAGACAACCGATGAGCACATTAAACACAAAGCAGAACGATAATTCGAAGAGCGCAACGTTAAACAAAAGTAACTACAAGAGAAAGTGTCAACCCAAAAATACACGATTTTTCTACGAACACAAACCAGCAAATTATATAATATACACTGACAATGGCACCTTATCTTAGCACAGTGTTAAATACACTCATCCATCACGCCATATCGTTAAATAACGCAAGTTCATAACAAGGCGACATAATATTCAAGTAAGCTTACTTGCTCACATTCTAAAATACATCCAGTCACCTCTTCTCTTCTCAATTCGTCCTCATCGAATGATATAACCTTGAACATTCTACAAAAACGAACGAAAGAATTCAGATATTTACGCGAACACGGGATACAGAAAAGAAGCGACGAAACTGACAGCCACTTTCACGAGTCTCTTAAGCCCGAGCATGCATAAATTACATGCACTATTCAAGAGCACAACACGATCAAGTTGTCTGAGGTAGGACAGCTCAAATCTCTAACTACAACCGTCCCTTGTAAGAACCTTCAACAGACAACGCGGGAGACGAAAATTGTGGGCAATTTTACATACCCTACAGCAGTAAATCATTGATATAAGGGAGAGGATGTCTGTAAGATGTTAGTCCTAGTGAAAGAGCTGGAGGTGTAGAAGTCATAAGATGTGAATAATGATATGATCCTGTCTGGACAGGTGGCTGAAGTGTGGATATAACGCCATAAACAGAAATAGCGCGAAACCAATTATGGCTGAACCTGGACAGAGGTTTCCCAAACATGTTTATAGAATCAATGCATAAAGAAACCCAGCTAATAGACACGATGATTTTCGGTTTTAGGGAGTAGCACCCTCTTGGAATAACTTGAATTATTTAAATTTTTTCTAAAGATGCAAAGGGAAACTTTTAAAAAAAAACTGATCACTGACAGAGATGAAATTAGATAAGCTATAATCTTGACCAGCATTATCAAAGTATAAAGTATACCGAAATTAATAGACTGAACACACACCATCTAACATCCAATTAGTTGGGTATTTATCCTACATACACCTTTATAAATGATAAAAACAGGGACAATAAAACATAGAAATAATAGCTTTAAGTGGAGAGGATGAACCTGTCAGATATGTGGATGCTAATACCAAATAAAATAATTCAAACATAATTACGACAACCAACTTTTAACAATACGTTATACATCGACTTCTATCGGAAAATCTCCTCTGAAGTCCAATGAGTCGATCGAAGTCTAAATTAATGTTTCATTTTTCATTGGGCTCTATGTAGACAGATCCTGGCCAACGCGCTAAAAACTATCATCCCTGCCTTAAGTGTGCTACTAGACATATGGAAACGAGAGTGGAGAAAAGCAAAACATTAATGATACCGTAATCGGTTGAAGCAATTAGGAAGCGTTTAGACAAAGTATTTGCGAGTTAGGGGATTCCTAAATCCTGAAGTTCGGGCTTAGTTGATCCTAAAAATTAAGTTATCCTTAACAAAAGAAGAATTATAAAAAAAGAAAATTTGGTTAAACATCATAAAGCTCATATTAAGTCTCTCAAAACTTGATAGATCCAATGTTGATTTATATATTACTGTTGCAAGAACACCAAAGCATATTCAATGCACTTTATACTATTTTCTTAAATTTCATGATAATGGACATACAAAGTTCACCTTCGATTTCACACTGGCGTAAAACTATTCCAGTGTAGTTTGTGTGATTTAAAGGCAACTAGTAAAATAACAGTACGAGATCATATACACACACAGCACAAAGGTGCTACTGATACCAATATTATAATTAAAATGGTAATCATTGATGGAAACTGCGTGTAAGTAGAATTTCCTTTCCCAGGGGGAGAATTTAAGTTTGGACATTGCAGTTGAACAATTTAATAACTATAACTGTAAACTACAGAAGCAGAAAAATCATCGTGGTTCTTTTCCATTCCAGTGTACAATATGGTAACATAAAAAAGTTCGTAAAGCTGCGAGATAATAGACTGTGTATCAACACATAAAAGTGAAATGCTGATTCCATGATTACAGAGAATGGAAATCTTCAAAATGGGGCCAGTGCACCTTCTAACATGCGATTTCTGTAATAAAATGTTTTCATACAAATCAGAACTCATCATTCGTATGAAATTTTACACAGGAGAGAAGTCTTTAATTGTAAACATTGTGATTACAAAACCAATTTGATAAACCATATTCAAAAGTCTCACTTTTCGAATGGAAACAAAGAAACTGAAAACTTTGCAGAACAAAAGTAGAGTTAAAAATAGAGAGGAATAAGTACCATGTCTTCCACATATTGAAAAAGATCCAATTGCTTCGATTCTTGCGCCTTACCCTCCCTGTACCTGCATTGGTTAATTAGCATATGATGGCATATGTGTTACTGTAGTTCACATAATAAAGAACCAATTATCCAGAATTCAATAGGCGCTAAAAGTTAAAAATAATTCGATAGACGGCACAGCAAATATGAGGTGTCCATGATGTTATCTATATCTGATCTCTCAATCTATCAAATAATGATATCATATTATAGAGATTATATATTTTGTTTACATTGTTTTTATTAAAGGGAGTAATATTTACTCTACAACTTAGTCTAGTAATTATCAGGTTTTATTTTCTAACGTATACATCTTACACCGTACAATAATTGTTAACAAAATTTCTTGTGAGGTTATTATATTTCGTGCATTTTTAATGTATTAAAGGTTATTATCTATCTGAATAACTGAATTACAACATTTAGATATAGATAGCTTATCAATAAGAAAAACCTTTAAAATAATTACATGATTTATGCTCTTAATGATATGAAGCTGACATATAAACCACAGAAATCTATGAATATATCCACCTAGTATAATATTATTATATGGATAAATAAACTCAAGTCTGAATATACTCTGCAATATCACATTCATCCAGCTCAATACAGATATTGCAATACACTTGAGCTGTATTGTACTAAGTTTTGGAGTGTACTATACTATGTTGGAATGGTTTCGCTCTATTTAATAGTGATAATAAAAGTAAATTCTACATTTACAAATCACTTGAAATAAGGTGATATGTAAGAACATCAGATCGAAGTGTTATGAGTTGTATATCCGACTGGTGAGTTAGGTGGTTAGGTATGGAGCTATTCGTATCGAGAAGTGATGATATATATATAAAATCAACAATATATTATATCACACACTTCACATTCAACGTCCAGATACAAACTGAAGGCAAGTCATGACCAGTGAGTGACCTGAGATACGTGGCACTTCGGATCGAGATTATATTGGGTGATCTAAGATAATTTACGTCTATGACCCTTGCTCTCTATGATTCATCTGCGCTCGATTTAGACGATGATCATAATTATTGATCATCGCATTATTGGATCGATCTGTCAAATACCTTCATGACTTATGGATACGCGTTTAATATAGAACATTCGCTGAGCGTATCAATCGTGGGTTTGATAAAATCACTCAGATAAATAGTTAACTAAAAACAGCAAGATGCCCTTCGTACTGATAGTAAATATATATTGTATAGTATTAGAAATATAGTTATTAAATAAATACTAAAAATTACTAAGCCCGTATGTGCAAATTTGGAGGTTATATTCGATTTCAGCGTACCGAAATACATAAGAAACAGTTCATGATATCCATTTAAAAATTTTTTTGTCGTCCAGTGTTATTTTACCCAGCTCCGGGTAACGCCATTGAGGTTTTTGACAAGGGTTTGATGAAATCGCTGGCAGTGAGAGGTAATATTTCATTTGAACTGGTGGTATGGGTGAGCGGACGTGAATTTATAGCACCCAGCAATATCTGACAATATTGTAATGAAGTCGAAATAATTCAACGAGAAACGTCCAATTGTTTTGAATAGACAATCCTTCACCACTTGATATATGTAATATATATATAGATGAATAATACTAATAATGAGCATCAAGGAATCATGATACATTAGCGTGAAGTTTTAATATATAATATAGTGAATAATGATTAGATATATGTATGAATAATAATAATATAATAATAATAATAGAAGAATGAAAGAATCACGCTAAAATTGAAAGTGAGAATAATAATATAATAGAAAAGTTGTAGAATAATATGCAAGTGAAAGTAGAGTTGTGAAGTATGCAACATATTAAAATACGTGAAGTTAAATAGTATAACTAATATTTATAACCACCCTATAATTAAAAGGGTATAGAATAACATAATTGAAGGGGTATAGTATATTATATAGTTGGAATAATATTTGATAATAATAGTAGTGGAGTAATACTAATACTAATAGTAATCAATTATGAATAAGTAATAGATACATAATAGTAATCAATGTGAGATTCAGAATGAGACAATCTAGTAATGAGGAATAAGTAAGTGTAATGGAACACTCTTTTCAGTTTTTTAATTGTTGGACAAGATTTATTAGTATAAATATGTCAGGAATTAGATAATAATGCGACGTAGCGTTTTATCATTCAGTAAGACAGTCCGGATGTGGCTGCCGTCGTTGGCGCATGTGAAGCTGTATGCGACGAATTCAGCGGTAAGCATGAGGTCTGCCGACGTACATCACAAGCACTCAGACACTGCAGTCATGTTCTCGATGCATCCGATGTCCTATCGCGTGTGATTCAATGGAAAGGTGTATGATATATTATGATCTGAAGCTCTGCCATGTATATAAGCAGATCTAATTAGTAAAAGTCGTATGATTGTAGTTGGAGCGTACGAGACCATAGAAATCAGGACTTTTGAAAAATGAACAAAAATATCCACCGTAAGAGACCTAGAAGAATAAATAGTAGGATATGCATGTTAATGGTTATAATACGTAATGTTTATGAAGGAGATGAATATGTGTAAAGTTTTAGGGTAGTATATAGGCGAAGTGAAGTATATAGGTGTTATAACAGGATGGCAATGGCGGTATATATAGTATATAAGGGGATTGTGTATGGGGGTATTGAGTTGTGATGGCCTCCAACCTGTGGGCCAAGGGTTATATATGAACCTACTTAACATTATGTATATATCTCCCATAGTGAGGGTCCATCTCGTGAGCTTAGTCCACTATGCAAGCTTTAGGTGGAAGTAATATATATTGTGCAGTACCAACCTAATTTAAAGTATATATATGTATATACTAGTAGTTAACTGTGAATTATATAGGTAGGGCTGGATAAGGCTGGCTTTCTCATTTTACGACGTGATAATGTCATGATCTACGACTATTTACTTTTCCGAATGCGTACTCGATACGCTCCAACCTATTATCTCCCATTCTATAGGGGATATAATAGATAGAAGATTGAAGAAAGAAGTAGCATTCTATTCTTTCTATATCTTCCTTTATTTTCGACTGTATATGGGTATAATATATATATATATATATAGTAAGGTGCGTGATATATAACGTAAGCATCGGATAAAGAAAAAGTACAGTATGTTATATGAGCATGGTACTATAAGTCGACAAAGATATAAAGCCCAGCCTTACCGCTACCTACCTCTAATAACCTATCATTAATTAGCGAAACTTCATCGCAGTCAGATAATTACCACTATATAAAGCTTATGCTGACTATCTGATGTGTACCCTCACTTTATGGTGCCGGTTTAAGGCGAGCGTTTGCTCACCTATAGGCATACAACTCTCCCATCTCAGTATGAGGTTCGTATAGTTCTCGTTACTAGTCCACGTGGTGAAGGGGAAATCAATTTATGCTCTTTAACACTAGCAATATTTACTATATATTGACCCTAGTTTACTAGACATAGTTGTATTACACTAATCTACAATAACACACACTTACTACATACAACCATAAAGCCAACTCATACTAACAAGTACAGGAACAGTCTATAATTCACCAACAAAATCACTCTTCTCATGCTTCGCCAATTGGGAAATAGCCGTACCTGTTATCAATCTTCAGTCCACACCACGCGCG
>JABUQX010002280.1:0-16671 GCA_015478945.1 Trachelipus rathkii | reverse complement strand
GATTAATTTTTTCCGGATGGCTCCCGAACCCCTGCGTTCTTGGTCTTTGGGTGTCGTGGTTCCTCCGACCATCCCTCCGGGTATATGAATGCCCCATCGTGCCTGAGCCCCTGTGCAGTAACCTTAGGCCTGGTTTGTCTCCTATATGGCCATTGGGCGACATATATATAAGGGTTATGCTATATATATATATATATATATATATATATATATATATATATATATATATATAAAGAAAAATATATATATATATATATATATATATATATATAAATATAATAGTAGTGATTTACTTGCCCTAGTTAGTTTGAATCTTTCGTCAAGAATATAAAAAATTGTACCTATTTTCCTTAAAAATTTTGCCATATATTATTTACCTGCTTTGTGTCTTGTAAAATGCAATGAAAATGCTTTAGGAAGACTTGTAAAGGCCATTCTCATTATAAATATGTACTAAATGACATAAATTAATATTTAAAAGTCACTAAATAAATAAATAATATATATATATATATATATATATATATATATATATATATATATATATATATATATATATATATATATATATATATATATATATATATATATATATATATATATATATATATATATATATAATAATAATAATAATAATAATAATAATAATAGTGATTTACTTGCCCTAGTTAGTATGAATCTTTCGTCATTAGAATATAAAAAAATTGTACCTATTTTCCTTAAAAATTTTGCCATATATTATTTACCTGCTTTGTCTTGTAAAATGCAATGAAAATGCTTTAGGAAGACTTGTAAAGGCCATTCTCATTATAAATATATATTAAATGACATAAATTAATATTTAAAAGTCACTAAATAAATAAATAAATCTTTAAATTTAAGTTTGCACAGCACAAGCGATATCAACTTAATCCTACAAGGTCAAAATCCGAATAGACGATTTTTTGTTTATTATCGCTGGATATCGATATATCGATAACTTTAAATATATCGATATATCGATGAATTCAAAAATATCGAATATCGAAACTCAGACGAAAGATTGAAATAAGCCATTATATATATATATATATATATATTGCAATTATTAATAGTAAGATATATAAAAACAAAAAATATAAAAATATATATATATATATATATATATATATATATATATATATATATATATATATATATATATATATATATATATATATATATATATATACAGAGGTGGGCAGTAACGCGTTACATGTAACGGCGTTACAATTGTAACGAGTAACGGTAACGCTTAAAACGATTTTAAAATGTAACGATGTAACGGTAACGCTACCCTTTTTAAAAATTGTAACGGTGTTTTTCCGTTACTCGTTACTCGTTACATCCTACACACGGAACTCCACTGTGTTGACATTTTTTTTATTTTTATGGAAACGAATTTTAGTTTTTCCAGATTTTTAAATATATATATATATATATATATATATATATAGATATGTTAGGATATAGTATATATATAGTATATATATATAAAATATATATTTTTATATATATATATATTTATATATATATATATATATATATATATATATATATATATATACTCAAGGACCAGCCTCGGAAGTAGACAGACCTTTAGGTAACAGACCCGGAAACGATTTTGGACCAGGAACTTGAATAATGTTTTTAAGATTAGATGCGCTACGCTTAATATTGCGACGTATGGTGGCGAGGAGGTATCCTGAAGACAGATGAGGGAGAGTGGATCATCAACAAGACTTAAACCTGAGCGAACACCACTCTCGAATCTGACACCCGAACCGGGGGATACTTTCATTTGAGGCAGATACAAGAGTGATCGTCCTTTAATGATATAATGAGAAAATAATAAATTCAACCATGATGGGAATGGCAGAAATGAATGAGAGGAGAAGAGAGAGGAAGAGATATGGGAGAAGGATATGTATTGAATAAAAGGGTAGAGGAGGGAATCAGAAAGCATGTAGTAGGCTTCATAATAGGGCGAAGATCCTTTCTGTTCATACAGACTATAGAAGTCTTACACGAAAGACTTATAAGATGCACTTTTAAAATCAAGGCAAAGAGGTACCACTTCTATCAGGTATATTCGCTGCAACAGGGACTCTCGGAAGAGGAAAAAAGACAGTTCATGGAAATGTTGGAGGAGAATGTAGAAGACGGAAGAAGAGAAGAGGATGTACTGTTTCTGATTGGAGATTTCAATGCACGAGTGGGAAGGAGAAGAGACGGGGTGGAGACAATGGTAGGACAGGAGGTAAGGAATATTGAAGGAGAGATGCTGATAGATTTCTGTTTGAGGAAGGGATTGAAGATCTTGAATGGTTTTTTTTCAACAAAGGGACTCACATAGGTTCGCAAGGTATAGATGGAATAATATCACAGGAGAATTCGATCAGAGATCTATTGTAGACTATATAATATCATCTGATAGTAGGATAATAAGGAATGTTAAAGTAATACCTGGAGTAACAATGGATTCGGATCATAGATTGTTGATGACGGACCTGGTGGTGAAGGCAGAAAAGCTGCAAAATAAAGAAAAGAGAAATCTGATTAAAGTAGAATAACTGAAGGAATGTGACAAGAAAAGGGAATATATTAGAAAAAAAATGAAGACTTAGAACAATTAAAAGGAGTGGGAGAAAGAACAAGAAACGATAAGAAGGGTAGCAGAGGAGACTCTAGGGTCTAGGCAAAAGAGGAGGAACGAAGAAAAGACACACAAAGTGGTGGACTGAAGAAGTGAAGGAGGCAATAAAGAGGAAAACGATATTGATGAAAAGGTGGCTGAAAAATAGAACCGTAGAAACAAGGGCTCAGTATGTGGAGGCAAGAAATGATGCAGAGAGAGTGAAAAGAAGAGTAAAAGAAGAGGCTGCAAAGAGAGAGGAGGAAGAAATGATGGAAGATGGGAGGACAGAAAGGAAGAAGATTTTTAGACTGGCAAACATATAGAGGATCAAAGTGAAAAAGTGGGCCTATAAGCAGGGGAGAGGTTTTTGGTGAAATCACACACAAACAGGATGGACGGGAGACGTGAACTGCTAAATGTGAATGTACAGGGGGAGGAGGAGGAGATAACTATGGAAGAATTTGAGGTGTCTCTGAAAGCGATGAAGAACGGTAAGGCAACGGGTAGATGGGATACCCTAGAATTGATAAAAGAGGGAGGAGAGTAATTGAAAGAAATAATTTTGAAACTGTTTAATGGGTGTTGGAACGAGAGTGAAGTACCAGAAGGATGGGGAAAGTCAAGTATAGTGCCAATATATAAGGGAAAAGGAGATACAAAAGACTGCAAAAACTACAGAGGAATTTCCTTGTTGAACCATCTGGCAAAAACATAGAGAATTTTAGAGAAAAGGTTGAGAATAGTAGTAGAGCCCAGACTGGGGAAGAGCAGCACGGATATAGAAAGAACAGAAACACGACGGATCTCTTTTGTTCGCTCTGAGAATTAAGTTGGAAAAGTATGGGAATTCAACAAACGAGCATATATAGCTTTGATCTGAAGAAAGCTTTCGATTCAGTGCCTAGAGAGAGTCTTGGTACTGGAGAGAGAATATGCAGTGGGTAGAAAGTTGAGAGGAGCTCTGGAGAGTTTGTGAATAGCAAATGTAATGTAAGAAACAGAATAAGTGTTTTGTTGTCTGAGTAGAGAATAGGGGCAACAAGAAGCGTGTTGTCACCAAGTTTGCTTGTAATGTATCTGGATGTAAAGGATAAAGAAAAGTGTGAGAGAAGAATCGGAGATTTGGACCATGATATTTGGCATATGGATGACTTGGCATGCTGGGAGCGAAGAGAGAGACAGGTTGAGAGAGGTAGTATGTTGCCAACAGGCTGAGAGAGGCCGGATTGACTATAAACGCAGAAAAGACGGAGATCATGGTGGTTCAGTAGAGAAGAAGGAGGAAGAGAGTTGAGAAGAGAGGTGGAGGAGACTGAGATAAAGATGGTGGAAAAATGTAAATATTTGGGTGGAGTATTTAGAAGAGAGGGAGGAAATGTAGATCACAAGTAGGATAGCTCAGTATGGGGAGCAGTAAGAGCATTGTATCCCATACTGAAAGATAGACAAATGAGTGTGGAGGTGAAAAGGTTGATCTTTGAAGGTGTTAACACCGATTTTACTATATGGAGAAGAGACATGGAGTACGACAACAAGAGAGGATAGTAGAATACAGTCAGCGAAGATGTACGTTTTGAGAGAGTGATAATGGAAAAGACTAGAAGAGACAGACAGAGAAACGAAATAATATGGAGGAGGTTGGGAGTGATACATATTGAATAAGATGGATGCAGCTAGATTACAGTAGGGAACACCTGGAAGAGGATGCAAAGAGGGAGAGTAGCCAAAAGAGATGTGGAGTGTGGCACCGGTAGACTAAGAGCAAGACCTAGGAAGAGATGGAAAAGCTCGGTGAGGAATCATTGAGAAGACATGGATTGCCGTCGATGCAGGAGCTGAGGGAAATGGAGTTTCGGAAGATAGAGGAAGATTCAGAAGAATGCTGGTAAATTGTAATATATATATATATATATATATATATATATATATATATAAAGATAGTATATATATATATAGATATAGTTATGTATATATATATATATATATATATATATATATATATATATATATATATATATATATATATATATATATATATATATATATATATATATACATGGGTGTAGGCAGGATTTCATTTAGGGGGAGCAAAGGTTGAGTGAGAATAGAAAGTTGTTAGCAGCATATATATATATATACATATATTTATATATATATATATATATATATATATATATATATATATATATATATATATATATATATATATATATATATATATATATATATATATATATATGTGTGTGTGTGTGTGTGTGTGTGTGTGTGTGTGTGTGTGTGTGTGTGTGTGTGTGTGTGAGGAGCGAGTAAAGGGTGTGTGTGATTTATGTCTCTGCTCACACTGATCAATAGACGGTGTGGGTTGGTTAAACTCCAGATTTTTCCTTTTCAAAGGCTAATAAAAATATAATAATATAAAAAAGTTATTTCGGTTATAAAATAAATAAAATAACAAGTCTACAACAGTTGTAATTAAAAATTTTTGTGTAAAAATAAAAAAAAATATCTATTTGAGAGACGTAAAAAGTAATTTTTATGAGGGTTAGCGAGTAATGAGTCCTGAGTGGTAACCAATATTAAATCTAAACTAGCATTAGACGCCTTGGATTTTCAGCGAATTTCGTAATTACATTTGTTTCCAATTCGTTCATTTTTTCACTTACTAATATTCTATGAATACTCATCCTACATAGTCCATTAAGCCTGTCTTCGTTTATTGTGTTTCTTAGCCAAGTATTTACTCTTCAAAGAGTGCTGAAAGACCTTTCAATGGTACTTGTTAAACACGGTAGCACCAGTTCAATTAACAGACAGGTTTTTAATTTGAGGAAAAAGGGATTGGCTTCTTTAATGACCAGTAAGTTCCAAGTCTTTCAACTTTTGCTTTTCCATTTTTTATCCAGCCACTCCCATGCTTCAAAGACATTGAAATTGAATTTCTTGAAGAGTACATTTTAGTATTTCAACCAATTGTTGTTGCATTAGATAGGCTACAGTGTGATAAAAGCTGTTTTTATGGAACTTTGCTTCCAACATTGCTAGTGATTGAAAAAAAATTAATCGCTTAAATACGTCTCTACTTAGACATGTTCATCCTCTTCTTACAGCATTAGCTTCAGGTTTCGAGAATAGATTTCGGGAGTTTCTTAGTTTGCATATCTCGGCCAACACCGCAGTTCTGGCATCTATTTCTAATCCTAGCCACAAAATCAAATGGCTCGCCATAAACTCCGAATATAATACCGAGGAAAATAGGAAAAAGTATCAGGAAATGCTAATCGTGGCTGTCAGAAATGAGGTTCAAGCAAATACATCTCAAAAGCCTAACGAAGTAATGGATTTGGCTGGAGGTAGCAGTCCAGGTGACTTTTTTTTGAATACGAGAGTTTGTCATCTACATCAGCGGTCTCCAAACTTTTTTGATCGCGTACCCCAAAGACGAAAATAATTCTAAGTTCTAGTAATATATATATATATATATATGCATATATAAGTATATAGCAGTATGTGAGCATATAAGGCATATGGCGGCGCATATGCAGCAAGAGTAGCAGTAAAGAAGGTTATGTATATATATATATATATATGTTATATATATATATATATATATATATATATATAAGGTTATAAAACTCGCGAAAAATAAATTTAATGCATCAATTCGTAAATATATGTAAACTTCATTTTGGAAAATGTAGAGCTAGATTGTTTACCTAACTTTGAGTGTATACCGTATGTAACTACACCGTGTATGGAACTAAATGGCATAATAAAGACAACAACCAAATTACGAAGTCCCGAAAGTACGTTCATAGGAGAACAAGATGGGATGGCAAGACACCAACCAACTAACGAAACAAACCCTATGCTGTAAGTCGTAGCTTGACAAAGACTGTCACAATGGAAAGACATCGTCAGAGAAGAGGAACATGACATAGAGTTATCACACCGCCGGAAGCAGGCCATTCAGAGACAGGTGGCCTGGGCAACTCAGGGTAAACCACCGACGGTCAGTCGAACTTCTGTCGGTTCGACCGGCAACCGGTAGACGATGGTCAGGGTCGAGACGTCCGAGAGATGAAAGATTCCTCCCCATCTGGCAGTGCTTTGACGTTTCCAAACAAGCGTACAGCCACAACACAGGCTCCGTGAGGTCTGAGACATGTGCCCATTTCCGAACGTACAGTATGAGAAGACGACAGAATGAACATGGAGTACTTATTGCGTCTGCCATCGGCCCCTCCATCAGAAACATCGGGCTGCAATTTCATTTTCAAAAGCGTATGAGATTGACACCACAGATGAGTCGAGTTCACACTACGGACCAGATGGACGTCAGCGAATTTGGAGACGTGCAGGTGAGTACTTTTCTGCTTGCAATATCTCTCCCCAGGATTCCTTTTTGGAGGTGCATTCTGTATGGTGTGTGCAGGCATTTTTTTTGGGGTTCTCGCACGGCATTGCATGTCGTGAGCAGAGGAACGCTAACGGCTGAAAGGTATGCGGAAGACATCCTCCAAGAGTATATAGTGCCTTTCGCGTCCTTCATTGGCGTCCATTTTTTGTTACTTCATGACAACGCCACACAGCACACTGCACAGGTCGTCCAACGGTACCTACAACAGGTAGTCATGGCCATTTCTGCGAGGAGTCCGGACATGAATCCCATTGAACATGTTTGGGATTTGTTGGGTAGGCGTGTTCGAGCCCGTGAACATGCTCCGTCCACACTCAGGGAGCTTGCAAACGCTTTGACAACATCCCGCAGGAGACCATCTCCATCATTTCATCAATGCCGAATCCCTTGGAGGAAGTTGGAAGGGCCAGGGGGTACAACCCATTATTAGACACCTTTATGCTGCATTTCACATTGTAATTTGTAGAATATTGTTGTTGATTAATAAAACCATCATATCCATATTTTTTTGTTTTCTTTATTTTGCCATTTAATTCCCTACACACTGTCGTTACATACGGTTTACATTTATAACCCTGTGTAACACTCCCAAGTTAGGTATGATAATGAACCAAATAAAACCAAATCCTAGCCCTACATTTCCCAATATGAAAGTGTTTAAATTATATTTACGGGTGATGCATTAAATTTGCCCGCGAGTATATATATATATATATATATATATATATATATATATATATATATATATATATATATATATATATATATATATATATAAATATTTATAAAGAGGTATATATATATATATATATTTATATATGTATATATTATATATATATATATATATATATATATATATATATATATATATATATATATATATATATATATATATATATATATATATATATATATATATATATATATATATATATATCGCAATTTGTCGGATGCGAGATCAACCTGCATTTAGAAATAAGATTGGTTCATTGATGTTCCCCACTTCCAGGCACGCCCCGGGTAAAGCGTACCACTTTGGAGACCACTGATCTAGCATCACCCGCGTCATTAAATAAAGAAGAACTAGATTAAATACCTTACGGATAACGACAGATCCCTAGAGTCACTTAATAGGTATCCTTGTGTTAAAAAAGTCTTTTTGCACTACAATACTCCACTACCTTCATCGGCCCCTGTAGAAAGGTTATTCAGCTTTGCGGGTCACATTCACTCTCCCAAGAGATCAAAGCTATCTGATAATATGTTTGAAAGGCTAGTCATTCTTAAAGGTAATTCTTCATATTTGTAATGTTATTAATTGTTACTATAAATAAATCCTTATGTCTTTCTTTTTTAATTTTATTTATGCTCTATATGGTTACAGAAAATTATTATCATTTATTAATAAGTGATTAACTATGTTTAAAATTTAAATAGATCATTATTATTACTATTATTATTATTATAATTATTACTGCCAATTTTTATTATTATTATTATTATATCATTATTAAAATTAATAATATCTACTCTTAGTACTTTACATACCAATAATATCAAACAATGTTGAAAGAAGATCGGCTAGCTAGGGTTCAAAGTGACGCACAATTGAGATAATCTTCTACGTTTATTAATAAAATAAATTATAAAAATTTTTAAATATGGATAATATTGTATCACTAAATTCCATAAATGTATATCATTTATTGCACTAACTTTACATAATGAAACTTAAAATAGATAAAAATTTTAAAAATTGTATATTTCTATTATTTGGTCAATGATAGTAATGTAAATTGCAATTTTTGAATAAAAGTTTAAAAACTGTTAGTTAATCCAATGATTTAATCTTTAGCAGTAAATATGTATATGATCATGTACCAAAACTGTAAACTATTAATTAAGCCCGAAACTGACCGAAAGTAACGCGTTACATGTAACGGCGTTACATGTAACGAGTAACGGTAACGCTTCAAAGAATTTTAAAATGTAACGATGTAACGATAACGCTACCCCTTTTCTCCTCGGGCAACGAGTGGTAACGTACAGCCAATTTCCATAACGATGCCCATCTCTGTGTATATATGTTATATAAATATATATATATATATATATATATATATATATATATATATATATATATATATATATATAAAGATATATTATATATATGTATATATATATATATAGAGATATATATATATATATATATATATATATTAAAATTTAATATTATTTTTTTTTAATATATATATATATATATATATATATATATATATATATATATATATATATATATATATATATATATGTATTATTGATATATATATAGTTATTATATATATATATATTATATATATATATATATTATATTTATATATTAATAACTCTATATATATTTTTAATGTATCTATATATATATATATATATATATATATATATATATATATATATATATATATATATATATATACAGAGAGAATATATATATATATATATATATATATATATACAGAGAAAATATATATATATATATATATATATATATATATATATTATTTATTCTAAGAAGCTCTTAGCTCCTTTTGACGAGATGTGCAGAGAGAATGGCAATATATTCTTGCTCTAGGCCCTTATGGTCAAATATTACTTATCTATTATAAATTTGGCCCATGACCTCTACTCCACAATTACTTCTTCTTGCCTCTCATTACACCGGCTATGTAGTGTGAAGAGCAAATTGCTATGGGAAGATATGGTGAATAAAGCCATTTCAACCAAGTATTACCATATTGTTATTACACGTTACCCTGCACTTCTTAATTCTAATAACTTCATGCACTTTTCTCCATAAATGCCTTCACAGATTCTGCTATACAGGTGATATTATAGTGGTCTATTTCAAACTGCTATTTACCATATTATTACACAAAGGACATGCATGCGGTTATTTCACAAATAATTTTCTCTGACCCTAGGCCTATTATATATTTTCTCACTTATTTCTCGATCAGCGAGCTTAAGTTTATATGCTACAACTTCTTTTGAATATGTACCTTGGTTAATATGATGAGTTATACGGCAACAATTTGCCAATTTTATTTATTAAAACAATGTTTAAAACCTATATTTCCGCATATCACGCCGAACGTGCTTCGTGGCTTGCAAACAAGGCTCAAAAAGTGACGCGTAAGTTCTAGGCTGGGCTTAATTCACAAACAGCTGCAGCGAATTCTTTTCTAGGGCGTGCTCGGCCTGTACAGTACCCCCTGTAGAGCAGAGGGCCAGGTGCTTTAGTCCAGGAAGCGGAGCGGCCTTCGCAACTGACGGCCTCTGCTAGATACATCTCTAGACGGAGACGGTTTCAAAGCAGGACGAAGGAAAGGATGGGGAGCTGGTGTCGGAGGCGGAGATTTGGGAGCGAGAGCGCCTGATTGAGAACGAGTGAGAGGGCGTGGAATACGAGAAGGAAGTGGAATATCAGCAGCATTACTTGTGGAAGGAAGGACAGGAGGTGGAGGGGGAGAAGGAGATGGCTGAGGTATAAGAGGAGTTAGATAAGGAAGAGATCGGGAAAGAGAGGTAGAAGCGGAGGAGGTGGAGAATCTGAAGGCAGAGAAGGAGGTGGAGAATCAGGTGCAGGGTAAGAAGGTCGTGTATCCAAAGGAACTGGAATGGGTTTTGGAAACAAGTCCGAATCTTGGACGTCAGGAGGGTTCGCCTCGAAATAAGCGGGTTTAAGACGATCGGTCGATATGACTATTCGGTACGAGTGGAACGTTGTACAGTGAAGAACTTCTCCTTCCGAAAGTACCACCGGGAACGGCCCTGTTCGTACTTGGGTGGAGAGCGAACGGTGAGTCAGCCTCACGAAAACATGGTTACAGGGAAAGAAAGATCTTTCGGAAGAATGGAGATCTGTACTTTGTGCTGGCGGGTCGTAGTAGGTCTCCACGACTCGGCACAAGTCTCAAGCGGGTGGTACGGTGGGAATCAGCAGAGTTAGCAGGAGGGCAGATTGAGGGAAAAGAACTCGGCCAGGCAGGCGAAGGAGTAGTAGAACCGCAATGCGAGTCGGAAGCTGAACACACGAAGTCTTCATTAACAGCTGTGCGTATACAAGCTAACAAGGAAGAGCTTCGGTTCCAATGTTCAGGTTAAGATGTGCGTGAGAGAGGCTTTAAGCTGGCGGTGGAACCTCTCACAATTCCGTTCGATTGCGGATGGAAGCTGTTTTGTATGGATTTTTTCTCAGAAACAAGCAAGCGCATCAAATAATCTTTCCAGAAGAAGGATTCGAAAACGCGACCTTGGTCCGTCGTGACAGAGAGAGGAACGCCAAACCGAGAGATCCAATGGGACAAGAAAGCTTAAGCGATAGATTCGATTTGGCAGTAGCAACAGAGAGGGGATAGCCTCTATCCAACGGTGACTATTCAATTCAGTGTGAGGATTATCGTTGCCATGGAAGGCGGAAAGAGGGTCAGTAATGTCGTGTAAAACTCTCTCAAATCGTTGGCCAGGACTAAAGAAGGTGCCTAAGAGCTAGTATTCCTTTGCACGTAGAAGCTTAACAAGCATGCAGGCACCACCAAATTGCCACCGGTCAGCGTTAACATTTAGGCCACACAGACGAGTTGTCACCAGTATGCCGTGAAGCCTCGACCGTAAGGTGTGAGAGTCGAATGGAGATATTCAGATTTCAGAAGGACTGCCTTCGAAGAAGAGAAGTTGGAACGAAAGGGTGAGGTGGCCTGTGAAGTGTCACACAGGAGACCTCTTCTTCAATGCGGGAAAGATGACACTGCAGCTTGCTAAGAGGAGAGTCCGTTGAAGATTCAATATATGTCATTGCTCTGACCGTCGCCATGGCTGCCGTAATCAATATTTCAGAAAGTCGGAGAAAAGACCTATTTTTCAATCCTGGGGGAGGAAAGAGCGTCCAGCTGGTAAATATCCACCTCCGGAATGTGACGTATTTCTAGAGTATAAACTGGGAAGACAAATTCAAGATACGAGCTTCCACGGGGGAAATGTCCTATCGGGGCGAGACACCATAGCGAAAGTTATTATTTTATGGTCAGTCAGGATATGAATCTCCCGTCCTTCCAAAAAATACCTAAAGTGGCGAACAACAAGATACATGGCAAGCAACTCCCGGCTGAAAGCACTATACCTTGTTTCAGCAGGTTGCAGCTTGCGCGAAAAGAAGGCAAGTGCACACCAAACACCCTTTTGTAATTGTTGGAGCACCGCACCGACAGCGAAATCAGAGGCATCCACTTGCACTCTCATTGGTGCAGAATCGTGCGGGTGGACAAGAAGAGTGGCAGAAGCGAGGGCTTCCTTGGAAGCCTCAAAAGCAGACTGTGCTGCCGGAGACCAGTCGACCTTTGTGGTGCTGCCTCGCTGTTTAGGACGAATGAGTGCAGTAAGCGGGCCTAAAAGAGCAGCCGCTGATTTCAAAAAACGATGGTAAAACTTAATCATCTCCAGATATTGGCGAAGCTGCTTTTGGTTCTGTGGAAGGGTAAAGGCGCGGATAGCTTCCACACGGTCTACAAGAGGGAAAATTCCCCTCAACAGAGACTGTGTGACCCAAAAAAGTAAGGGAAGACGCACCGAATACACACTTGGTAGAGTTGAGACGTATGCCGGCGTCGTTCAACCTACCAAAAATGGCACGTAAGTGAACCTCATGTTCCTCGGGAGAGGAGGAAGCGACGAGAAGATCATCTAAATACGCCCAAGCAAACGGAAGACTACGGAGGATAGAATCTATGAATCTATGGAATGACTGAGCGGCCATTTTTTGAAGCCGAATGGACACTTGATATACTCAAAGAGTGGCCCAAAGGCGGTGGTGGGTATCACACCTGTCTTGGGGAACGTCTTTCGAGTATTAACTGGTTATCTGGTAGGTAGGCCCCGAATTTAAAGGTCCAAAAAGGAGAGATATGTTGTTCCGGCCAGGTAGTGAAGTTTAAAAAAAAAAAAATTGATTAATAGAACCGGGGATACATCTGGAGTACGTGGCAGCCAGAATTCAAGGCCCCTAAAATCACAACCAGGTCTCTCCAGTCTCCCGTTAGTTGCCATTTTAGGGACCATATGTAAGCGGAGAAGACCAACAACTCTTGGGGGGGGGGCGCACAATGCCAAGCTGTAACAGATTCAAACGGCCTTGGCGGGCCTTGGCTTGTCAGGCGGGAGACGACGAGCTCGAACAAAGTCGGTGGGCCCCTGTTGTCTCAATTTGATTGTTTCCAACAGAATGCTAAGTGGGGCATATGGAAAAGAGCAAGGGATGCAAGTAAGAAAGGAAATTTCCCTCCTTGCAGGGGTAAGGAAAGGGGAGAACCGTTAAGGGAGGAAGGAGCCAATAGCTGATATAACTTTTAGAGCAGAAGAAATAATAGCTCCGAAAAGAGGAAAGAGAAGTATCGCCTCAACAAGGCGTCGATGACGAAGGTCAACGAGGTCAACCATAAGATTGAAGTGGGATAAGAAATCAGCACCGAGGTCGTTTTTCTTTTCGGCTGTGTACTCAGCGACGAGGAACCGCATTGAAATCGACCTCGTTAGGAGAAAAGAAATCTAGAAGACGTGCACAACCGCCTTCCTCCATAAACGGAAATGGAAAAGAGCCATTAGGCAGCGAAAAATGTTGACGACCAGGAGAGGATAGCAGAGGTCTGGAGAGGAGTCTCTAGGCACCAAAGAAAGGTAGATGGCCCGAATCGATCAAAAAAGGAAGCTTAGTTGGAGCGATCGTAAATATGGTGAAGAACCAGCGCTCAGGGGAGAGGGAGGAAAGAGAAAAGAAAGAAGAAAATTCCTAGGGAGGACTGGGTCGATTTCTTGATGTAGAGAGCCTAGGGATTCACATTTTTCGCGTCCCATCTATAGGTATTGTGATTAGTAACAGTACCTTAGATACTGGACGCTGGCGCGAAGAAGAAGCAGAAGGGAAGTAAGTGGCACAAGGAGAAGATGGGTGGAGAAAACGGTCACGGTGAGAGAAGTCATATGTTAGCAGCAGGTATTAATAGTGAGGACAGAAAAGCACAGATTTTCATCTCCCGCCATGCCGCTTCATAACAACCCAGGGCAATCGAGGAGATGCAGAGAGAAGAAAGGAGTTAGGATTATGTACTGCGAAAGCTGAGAAGTAGAGGTTTTTTTGTAGTTGAGGTTATAGAAACGGAGGCTGAGATTGAAAATCGAGGAGAAGGAAGGTTTTTGAAGCAGAGAGGGGGTGAACACGCGAGAGGTGGGGATACTGGGAATGGGTTGCGTGAGGGGCGAAGGTGATGCAATGGGGGCAAGAGCGATGGTAGCATGGGGTGGAGGGGACACTGCATACAAGCTGGGCGTAGAGACTGTCACGGGGCGCAAAACTCTATTTGCCGTAGCGGCAAACTCCGTAAGAGTCTGCGCCGGATCTAGGAACTGCAGGACGCTGTGGTGTTCAGTAGGCATTTTCTGGAGGAAGAGCGTGCGAATGATTTGGACTTCACGTGGTGATGGGGTGCCGCCCAACAAATTCAGCATCCGCACCATTAACTCCATGGGTTTTTGATCACCCAGAGAAACACCTCTAAGTAGAGTTTCCACTCGTTCTTCGCTGCTAGGAGCTAGGCGGGAAATGATGAGGTAATTAAGGGCGGTGTAAGGGGTTGGGGAGGAGGAGATAGCCTCCAGTTCATCTCGAATCTTGAGAAGACAAGACTCAGGGGGAGACATATTGACGACTCCTTCGAAATCTTTTCTCTTTCTCCCTCTACCTCAGGAGTACAGCCATTCTCCACCCTCGAACCCAGAAGCTGGAATTTTTGAATAGAAGAAAGTGAAGAGATGTTTTTCTGGGTACGGTATCGGAGGCATCTTGGTTAGCAGGAGAGTAGGGGAAAAGAGACAAAGGAAGAGAAATAGGGGAGAGTTGTGGTTTTAAGCTTGAGTTTTTAAAGGAAACGAAAAAAAAATCATTTTAGTGCGGCGAGTTAAAAAATTTCGTCTTATTATTGCATGATTAAATTTGTCACACAACACGGCATCTTGTGCTGAACATGTTTGAGTATTTTCTTGAAACTATTTGGTTCGGGTTGCTCCTTGTACCCAAAGGAGCAACAAACCAGAAGAATGCCGGTAAGCCCCAGCAGAGATTCCAAATCACTCTTGTGAGATTTATTTAAGTATAAATTGTGTCGAGTTTCAAAGTTCAAAGTAGACATATTGGAAAGCTAGGAGAATATTTATAAAATAATACTATCCTTCAGAAAGCGTTCTTTAATTACTTTAAGGGAGTGGCATATCGTTGACCAAGTGATATGCCCAGTAAACAGAAAATGAGGTCTAACAAGGCAAAAACGCTTGTAAATGGAATGTAAATTAGTTCGGTAGTTGTTAATCACTCCTTCCAAATAATCGGAGCTCGAAAGACATAATTAAAAAATTTCGAATCTAAATTGCAAAAATTATTGTCAGAGTAAGAAGCATGCTTGTGCGCACTGATCGGCGATTCCTTAAGACCTTTGGTCTGAAAGTTATGTCCTGCTTAACCCATGAGCATCCCTGAAGAATGCCGTTATTTAGCCCCAGAAGGCTGTTCCAAAACCCATCCTTTCTGGTGAAGGTAAATTTAATAAGTTATACAAAGATTTCTAAAGCTAGTGAAATTAATAACGAATGCAGGAAACTTAACAATATAAACTGAAATAACTGAAAAAATTATTTTCAATATTTTTCTGGTGTAGTGAATACGTGATCTGAAAACTAGTTAGGTTTAACTCTCTTGACATTGTCTAAACAGTGAGACAGCTGTTGTCGATATTGAAGATCCTGGCAAGCGAGTGAAATTTTTTATAATATAATGCAAGAGGTGTATAGGAAGCATGTGGTTTTGGGGATGTGCCCATATCGGCGTTTGGCCTGACTGGTTTGTTTGCCTCCTGTACACGGGAGCAAACTTAGCCAGTGAATGCCGTAATTTACCGCCCACGGTTAGCAGGGGTTGGCGCAAGGGGCCACCCTTCTAGGATTCTGAATAAATATCGAGTTCAAAGCAGTGATATAAAAGGAAAATTTAGAAAAATTTCTGAGAATGCTTCTTTTCTGGGGAGACGGAGGTTCGCAAGAGTTCGGTACGAGCCTCCTGTTTATTCATTGCTCTATACGGCGACGCATTTGTCGATATTTCGATCTGGACGCGAGTGAATTATTTTCTTCGTCTATTAATGCGAAGAGGTTTTGTCAGTATCAAAGACAATGTTTGCCTACCCATGTCTGGCGTTCCTTGACTTTGTCGGTTGCTCCTGTAACCCCTATGGAGACACTCCAGAAGAATGCCTGAATGTAAGAACCGCGCAGGCAGGGCTTTCCATATCCAGCCTTTGGCTTCTATATCGAAGGTATCTTATAGATTAGTGAAATCGAGTCTTCTTAAAGCACCGGTGATTATCGAAGCAGGAAACTTGAAAACTTGTTAAGAAGAGCATTACCTTAGTTTTTGTTACGGGGAGTCGTATTAGAGCAGTGGTACAAATTCCTGTACATTGTCTAACGGTGACGCTGTGTTTGACGGTTCGAGTCCTGGTAC